>OY821521.1:44333427-44600927 GCA_963682025.1 Cordilura impudica | reverse complement strand
AATATATACACTTTATGGGGTCGAAAATTAATTTTTCGATGCGTTACAAACGGAATGACAAACCTATATATACCCTCTGCCACTGAGGTGTGGAGGGTATAAAAACAGCATTATACAAAGCACTTAAATGCGACCACTTTATATGGACTATGTTAAGACCAACGATTTGAAATAAAGCATCAGTTTAAATACCAACTAACATTAAAACAAAAAACTATCAAATATCGGATACATGTGAGGTCTAAAAAATCTAAACAAATATGCAATTATATGGAAGGTTCTTATTTTTTGATTTAATGGAAATTATATTAAAGCTTACAACAAAAAGAACATAATTTTTATAGTTCTAACAACTACTTATTAGCTTATTGACCTTTCCCGGAAACCCTTCCATTGGGTACTTTATAGTGGTTTCTGTCACTTCTTTGGAACAGGTAACCGATCCCCCTTTTCAAAAGAGCCCAATATCTCTCCACTGGCTTAAGCTTCATTGCAAACACTCCTCGATATAAATATCAATATTGCTTTTGGGTCTTCGACATTTCCTCGAGCTTTAGCAATATTAAAATTTCTCAGCCGGAAGCATAGAAAAATCTTCCAGTACATACGTTTCACCGTCCATTATGCAGCAGGAGCATTTTTTTATAAAACATAATATCAATTTCCGTGCACTATTTTTGGCCTCTGACTCGAACTTTTTGGACTTTGTGTCATTTCAAACGTGCATTGACCTTAACTTTTTTCACCAAGCAGTCAGAGCAATGGACTAACCGGGCTACTTTTCAATATGCTTTCTATTTTCTTGGCCTTAAAGTCATCATGGGGATCTTTCCTTCTTCCCGAACATTGTTTCTTATCAATGGTCAAAGTGTCCTGATATTTTCTTTGATTCTCTTACCAACTTTTTGTAGGACCAAGTTGGATGTTGTTAAAAATATTTAATAACTTTAGGACGTAGTAACTTTATTTGTTGTCATTAAGCATAATAACTGACATATTTTTCAAAGATAACGTGAGTAAAAACATGTAAGAGTGTTAAATTCGGCTGTCCCGAATCTTTGATACCCTCCACCTGAGTCCTAAACTCAATATTACAACCAATTCAAAAAAAAAAAAAAAATAAAAAAATCAAATAATTCTTGGCTAAAAATTTCCAGATATTAGTATATTAAAATTAATTTTTTTTTATTAACAACTAGGTAGTTTAGCATTATTTGCTTTAGATGTTGGTGAATTTTTACTCCCTTTATATTAACTCGTAGTGTCTGCTTGTCGACAAGATTTTGTATCGATTTTTAACCACTTTCCCGTAATCCAATCGATCTGAAACTTTGCGGGCAGGCTCGTGGCTATGACAAAAATGGTCTAACAAATTTTTTTACTGATGCCAAAACAATGGAAACTTTTAAATTTTTCTACCGGAGTTGATAAAAAAATTTATAAAGGGTTAGTTTTTATTATATTATTAACACAACGACCACAAAAACAACAAGTTCAGTAATGAAAAAAATATAACATTTAGAATAACAACAAGAACAATACAGAAACATATATTTTTAAATTTTTCTTACTTCTTCAGTAATTTCTCGGGGCCCATTAAAGCGATTTTTATGATTTTTCAAACAAAAACCTTCTCATGATGTTAGTCAATCATTCCCACTAAAAACGAGCGCCTATTGAGGGCGTGATCGTGACAAGAACAACATAGACAAATCATATTTTTTCAAGACTTTCTTTACTTCTTCATTCAATTCTCGGGACCTAATCAACTGATTTGGACGATTTTAAATAGCAAACTTCTCAGGATGTTAGTGAATCATTTTTTATGCAAACGAGCACCCTAGCTGTCCGATTGAAGTCGTCATCGTGATTTCCACAGATGGACAGACGGACATCGCTATATCAACTCTGCTTGTTATAAGGATCACAAATAAATATATCTTATGGGGTCCAGAATTTTTTTTCAATTACAAACGGAATAACAAATTTATATATACACTCTGCACACTGCGGTGGAGGGTATAAAAAAGTTCAAATAATGCTTTCGAAAAAAGCTAAGAGGAAAGATTTTTTCGACCTCACTTAAATACGCATATTGTTGTGCAACATAGTACTAATTCAGATATAACATATACATGGATGATTAAACATACGTCAAAATCCATTTCAGACACCTTCGTTCGAGCCGACATTGAATGTCCCGCCAAGCTGAGGAAATATGCCCTTAAATAAAAATTTGATAAATTAAGTGCAGAAAAAAAATTTTCTAATAGATCTGGTATTGTGGTCGAAAGCATACCCTATACCACGTTCTCAGAGTATAATTCGTTTTTGGCTGATTTATCGACTCAGAATCAGAAATATTGCATAGAAGCTTTTATCGGCCATGGAACGATCTGTATTGAAAATAGTGTAAATCCCCTATACAAATGACTCCTATGAGATGCACGAAAATTGGCGTAGGATCCATACTATCACATAAATATCGGCAAAATTTCCTTTATGTGTATTTATTACACTCATTAATCAGTAAAATAAAAATAAATACTGTAGGTCTATTTTTAGTCATAGTCCTGATATAGAGATGCTTCAAGCAAATATAAAAAAAAATATTGCATAGATTTTTCTTAAATTTGTTTATATACATAAAAAAACAAAAAAGAAGTGATTTTACATAATTTGGTCAGGGTTGGTCTATTTTTCGAGCGAGACCCTATATAAAAATTGAATCCGATATGAACTTTTTTTATATCTGCAGGCCACAATTTTATAACAACGTCACTCAAATTTGGGCTTTGTTAAATTTCTATATCTAGTTATGAATCTAAGACTCTTTCCCCAAACTCACAGTCGGTCTAGACCTTCTATAAGTTTCTTATTTGTTGTCTATGACAAATATGAAAGAAGTAGTCTTAAAATTTAACAAAAAGGGCATTGCTGGGTATAAACTTAAATACCTCATTTGAACAACAAACATCATTTTAGTTATGGCTCGTTTTCATGTCGCAAGAGGTCGCTAAATGGTCACTATATGAAAATAATTACCAAAAATTTAGTTTTTTTTTAATATAATTCTTTTCGTTTGTGTTAACTGATTATATTGGCAATAAATGGAAAATGCTTTCTTTTTTTTTATCAGCTCCTAGCTTACGAACTTAGAGTTTCTCTAAAGATATTATTTATTTTCATGTCACACTCAATTTTGATCTTTATTTTAAAGGTGTCTCCATATTTTAGGTCATAACTTGGCTCACTGAGGTCCGATTTACCCAATCTTAAACAAAAACCTGCAAAAAATAATGACAAACAGTGTTATCCTAAGCTTATCGGGGTAAAAGGTTTATTTTGTGATGGAACGAGATTTCAACAGACGGACGGACAGACGGACATCGCTGTATCGACTTGTGTCATTATAGGGATCAGTAATAGATAGATTTTATGGGTTTGCAAATTTCTTTTTCGATGCTTTACGAACGCAATGATAAACTGCAATTCTAATTCCCTCTGCACGGTGTTGTGGAGGGTATAAAAACTGGGCGATTGAAATATACAAATTGAAAAGGTCTCCAGGTGTTATTAAAAACTAGAGCTTAGAAAAATCGAATTAAATAAACATGGTATAGAGATTGAAATAAAAGATGTGGATTGATCAAGAAAAGTGGTGGAGAATTTTGGCTGCACCCATGATGAATATTTTTAAACTCATCAAGCAGAATACAACTTCTTGTAGCCCAAAAGATTTTTGAGATTTTTTTTCAGATTTTTTGAGTTTGGTTAGAGGTCGCTGAAATCTATTTTATTCAAAAAATTATGTAATCATCCATAAATTATTTTCTATCGCCAGAGATATATCAATACCAGATATTTCACTTCAGAAGAGTATTAGCAAACAATAAAAAAATTTTCTGCAGCAACAAATATTAGATTAAGGGAACTTTGATGACCTTAAAATTAAAAATTCAAACCTTTGAAATATGTAATAATTTTGTATAAATTTAAATCCGTTGGATAGCCTTCACAATACTTTATTAGAAAACAATCTGTCTTTCGTCACGTTAGAAGAAAAATTAACAAAAAAAAAACCTACAAAAATTATAGTCCGTCTAAACTATAGGACTCTATAATACCTATACCATGCATTTCGAGCATTTCGAGAGGGGGTCTTGGATCAAACTTTGCTGGTGGAATATCCGGATATAGAAAATAAGCATAAACCAAATTTTAGAGCAATTTTTTTTAACTAGTATAGCCCAGCACTCGAAACACGAGTGCAAATTCTAGGAAATATTATTTCTTCATTCAATTTTAGTCTTCCAATGTTTTTTTATTCTATTTATATCGCACTTGTACCTCTAAAGTGAATCAACTCAAAATTTTTAAATTTTCACTTTTTGCTATAAAGCGATACACAGTGATCATATCTATCCACTGTAAAAATCTTACATCGGTTTTTCTACTCTTTCGCAAAAAAAAAATACAGTTGTAACCCTCTTTGTGTTATAAGAGTTACTTCTTTAGAATCAAGTAAAGAGCGATATTTTGAGTTGTCCCCGAATGTAAGCCCAATTAATGTTGTTTTAACTGAAGAGAAGTATTTTAAGTTGCACCTGTGTTTATTTCCTAAAAGTTTATTTTATTGATGTTCTATTTTTAGTAAACAATTTCAAAAAAATTGTTTTTTGGCTCTACTGAAAATTTTTAAATTCTGAATTGACTCACTTTAGAGGTACAGGTGCGATATATAAAATTTATGAATATTTAAATGAGCCTAAAGGTATGTTAATCAATTTTAGCAATTCACAATTCAACACAGAGCGTCTGATATATAACTTAAATCATTCGCATTAACAGGGTGTAACGAATTATTATAAATATTTTATTTTATTTAATTTAATATATTTTTAAGACAGATTAAAAATAAGTTTTATTATTCTCAATTTCTCCTCCATATGAACTATAACTATGCCAATTTTCACACTCCTTCATGCCTGCATATTGCTTAAAAAGGGAACTAAAAATTTACCTTCACGTGTTAATATATAGATATGTAGCGTGCAGAAACGAATTTATTTCTATATGGGGCTAGCTAGGTCAAATAAGGATACGATCATGAACATATTTAGTAAAGTCACTTCCTTTTCTCAAAACCATGTATAAACTAAATTTGAGAAAAATCTATGCAATATTTATTTTTTTTTATTACATTTAATTGAAGATCGAGTATCAGCTTTATATGGGGACTATGACTACAAATGGTCCCACAGGGTTTGTTTTTAGACTACTGATTAATGGCTGTAATAGACATACATACATCAAACTTTACTGATATATACGATAATCTGGATTTTACGAGCAGAAAGTGAAGGAGGGTATAGGTCAAACTTTTTTTGGTAGCGCAAAAAAATTATACAGTTACCACATAGTGGTATAGGATATAAAAAATAAAACAAAATCATTACTCCCAAACATGAGATTTGTAGCAAAATATGCAAAAAAATATTCAATAAATCGCTGATGAAGGCTGAAATGCCAGAAACCGGTCCGATTAAGAATACAGTGTAGTTATGAATTTTTGAAATATATGCTTTCATCTTCTTCTTTAACATGCACCCTTGATGCAAAATGTATGTTGAGTCTCAAGTGAAAGGTATTTCGAAGAACAATCTAACGAATTCAATTTACGGCCAATTATTGCCAATTTGTTGAGAATTTGAGGTTTTAACTTGGGAAATAGGAAAGGGTGTTTTTTGAAGGACCTTGGAGGCCAATTGACAGTTTCATTACTCGAAATCAAATTTTGATTAAAAGAAGTCGATGGTTTCGGTCGCCGTATGGCACGTAGCGCCATCCTGATAAAGCCACATCGCAACCGGATCAATGTCTTCCATATTTTCTAACAAAAAATCATTGATCATGGTGTGATAATGATCTCCATTGACCGTAACGCGAGAGCTCCGCAACAAAAGGTGTATTTTTCAGGATGTAATTGAGTCTGTAGGATCTGTTGTGGATCGGTCTCACTTCATATGCGGCAATATTAACAAACCCGTTAAGCTAAAAATAAGCCTGAACACAATTTTGTAATAAAATATGGGGTCAGTTTCCAACTCCTCCAGAGACCAATCGGCGAAAGAAAGACGCATACATAGTCTCGTGGTTTCAATTCCAGCACTAGCTGGATTTTATACGGGTATAGGCCAAGATATTTGCACAAAATTTTCCACATAGCTAACGGACAGAGCCCGCCCCCGTTCATGCGGCCGGCGACGAATCAATAAATTTGGATCTTTTTCCACACTCTCGTTTACAGCGGCGATGTTCTCTTCAGTACACACATTTCTCGGAAGTGTTATTATGGCATCATTTAGAGGGTATGTGGTATGGAATCTATCCACAGTTTGACGGATGACTTGCTTAGATGGACGATTATGTGCGCCATAAAAATCAAGGAGTCGTCTATAAGCTGCGCGAATCGATGACTAATTTTCAAAGTAAATTTGGAAAATTTGGTAACATTGTTCGAGCATGAATCTAATCACAGTAATTTGCCAGAGTATACTGCTAGTAAATGTCAAAAAGTGACAGTTTGTTTGACAGCTAACCCTTTCGTAAGTTCTGTATAAGCAAAATAAACACCATTTATTTTAAGGTCATCAAACTGTCTCTCAAAATAATAACTTTCACGGCAGATAATCTATAATATTAATAGGCTTGTGACCGAGGTTTTGTTCTAGCGTTTTGTCCTGATTTTGGCCCAGCCTATATTATTTGAAAGGTATTTCTTTTTAGCCGTTTTGCAGATTTACAGATTTTTAAATTTTTTCCTTTATTTTGAATAAAATGCATTTAAAGTTGCTACATATTCTGTGTGTGTTTTATTAAATTTGTTAATGTGTTTGTTAATGAGTTTGTTCATTCACAATAATAATAAACCATAAAAGTGTTGGTTTGTGAATTGGCTAAGTTGAAAAATAAAGCTGCCTAGAAATAGCACTCGAATGTATTAACAGGCTAATACACTTTGGAGTGGTATATCTGGTTTTGTGAAAAATTAGAGGCAAATTAAAAAAAAACTTCTGCGACCCCGTGCCGACCTGCAAAAAATCTGCCAAAATTTTCAAAAAACCTCAGAGCTACAAAAATGCATATTCCGCTCTAAGAGTTGCAAAATTAAATATATAAATGCTTTCGGTGAAAGGCCCTAATGTAAGTAACTGTATGTGTATAATGTAATCCAAACTAATTACTAATTATTTAAAAAAATAAAATAAAAGCAGTATTGTTTTATACAAACGAATTGCCAAAATAATGCTTAATAAATTCTATAAACATATATAAATTTATTCAAACACAAACTGCGGTCTATTTGCCAAAATAACAATCACTTAAGCAACACGAAATAAATGCCACGATTTTTATTATGTGGTAAAAGCTTAAAAAATTCAACAAAAAAAAAAAATGCAATAAAAAACAAAACATAAATGAAAATATTAATTTTGTAACTAAATATTGACTTGTGGCTTTTGAAAAATTGTGGCTTTTTGGTTAATTTTCTTTGATTTTTTCCCCCATTTTCAAAGTGGGAGTAAACACACACGAGTTACTAAAGATACTCCTATGTACATGGATTAGTAAAACAAGCATACAAGTATAATCAAATTATGTTGTGAAACTAAGACTTTGAACGCGTGCCAGGCGAAAAAAGTTAAGGGATTTTTAAAATCAATAAAACGCTAAAGGTATTGTCATGATTTATAAATAAAAAGGTTATAGAAAATCAAATATGAATTCGTCATTAAAAATTTTGGAATTTTTTTAATTATGTCTTACTACAAAACAAAAGAATTTTTGTTTTTTTTCCCTCTGATGTGAAAAAATAGGCCTTGTTTAGTATTTAGTTTTTAATGCCTACTCATTTGGTTGCTTTCAACATTTCATAGATCATGCGTTTGCCACAAAAGGTGCGGAGTTGTAATATTTCTTCATTTATAAAACCCCCAATGGAGCGTTATTTTTTAAGTTGGTTAATAACAAGTTGATTAAAATCATGCATGGTAAATATTTTGTGCAAAAGCCAAACCTTATTCTGGTTTAACGATAACAATTACAGTCTTTACTTGGAGGTGGTGGGGGTGATGGTGTTTGTGATCAGGCCGTCTTAGCAGACAGACGATAATCAAGCAACATGGATATTCGACACATACTAGACTTCGTTAATATTGACAACAATTGTTATTTACCGCACGTTACCTTGACGCAAATTTCATTTGAATTTTTTTGTTTATCCTAACAAATAAACTCTAGAAAATCTATTGCATATTATTGAAAAAAAAATACAAATTTACTATGGGCCTAAATTGATTGGAGCTGAAACAAATATGCCTTTTACCTAAGTACGTTCTCAACTTTTATATATAAAATCGACAAATGCACGCTTCTGATTACAAAAGTTAGTAGGTGTCATAGGATGGTTTTTTTTTTATGGGGAAGGATCAGCAAATCAGCATTTTTTAAATTTATTGATTTAAATCTGCTACAGCCCCAGCAACAACAATAATAAAAACTAATAATATAATTATAAACATAATCATTAGAGTTCAAATAAGTCGTCAATAACAGTAAGGGATTGAAAGAGATAAATTTTATAATTTTTTAAGAAAACGTTATTCCATAAGAAACGGTATTTTTTTACGAAAAGGTACATTCAGAAAAAGTACTTTTTTAAGAAAATTTTATTTTATAAGAAAATTATTTTTTTTTTAAATGGTGAATTTCTAAGAATGTACAAAAATTTAATTTTTTAAGAAAATTTAATTTTTTGAGAAAATTACATATTTTAAGAAAATGTGCTTTCTATTTTTTTTTAAAGGGTACTTTTTTAAGAAAAGGTACTTTTTTACGAAAAGATACTTTTTAAGAAGAGGAATTAAGAAAAGGAATTTTTTTTAAGAAAAGGCACTTTTTTAAGAAAAGGTACTTAGTTAAGAAGAGGTACTTTTTTTAAGAAAATGTACTTTTTTAAGAAAAGATAGTTTTTTAAGAAAAGGTAGTTTTTTAAGAAAAGGTACTTAATTCAGAAAATGTACGTTTTAAGAATATTTAATTTTCTAAGAAAATTTAATTTTTTACGAAAATGTACTTTCTTAAGAAAAGGTACGAAAAGGTATTTTTTTAAGAAAAGACAATTTTTGGAAGAAAGGTACTTTTTTAAGAAAAGGTACTTTTTCAGAAAAGGTACTTCATTAAGAAAATGTAATCTCTTAAGAAAAGGTGCATTTTTTCTTACATTTTTTAACGAAATGTACTTTTTTAACAAAAAGTATTCTTTCAAAGAAAATTTACTTTTTTAGAAAATGTACTTTTTTTAAGAAAATGTACTCTCTATGAATAGGTACTTTTTTAGAAAATTTACTTTTTTAAGAAAATATACTTTTTTAAGAAAATGTAAATATACTTTTCATGAGAAGGTACTTTTTGCAAACAGATATTTTTTTAATTTAATTTAAAATTTACTTTTTTAAGAAATGGTAGGAATTTAAGAAGATTTACTTTTTTAAGAAAAGGTACTTTTTTAAGAAAATCTAAATTTTTAAGATTTTTTTTAATGAAAATTATTTTTTTTTTGTTTTAAGTACATTTTTAAGTACACTTTCGTACAAAGAAGTAATTTTTTAAGAAAAGTTATTTTTTTTTTTTTTAAATAAGGCAAGTTTTTAAGAAAAATAAATTTTTTACATTTTCTTAAAAATTTACTTTTCTGGGAGAAAATGCATTTTTTTAAGAAAATGAATTTTTTTAAGAAAATGTACTTTTTTAAGAAAATGTAATAAATTACCTTTTCTTAGAAAATTACCTTTTTTGAAAAAATCTTTAAAGAAAATTAAATTTTTTAAAAAAACTACACTTTCTTAAGAAAATATACTTTTTTAATAAAATTTATTTTTTTAAAAGAAAATTTACGGTTTTAAGAAAGGCAAATTTCTATTTCACAATACAATCACAAAAACAGCGTAACATGTGAGCCGTAAGTCAAAATCGGTAGACTTATGATTGCATTGGTGAAAAATTATCATATGTAATAACCTGTTGGAAAAAGAAAAATAAAAAATGTAAAATGAAAAATGAAAAATGAAAAATAAAAAATAAAAAATGTAAAATGAAAAATGAAAAATAACAAACGAAAAATGAAAAATTAAAAATAAAATATGAAAAATTAAATATAAAATATGATAAATGAAAAATAAAAAATGAAAAATTAAAAATAAAAATTAAAACTGAAAAATAAAAAGTTAAAAATTAAAAATGAAAAATAATAAATGAAAAATTAAAAATTAAAATTAAAAAATAAAAAATGAAAAATAAAAAATGAGAAATAAAAAATAAAAAATAAAAAATGAAAAATGAAAAATAAAAAATTAAAACTGAAAAATGAAAAATAATAAATGAAAAATGTAAAATTAAAAACAAAAAATAAAAAATTAAAAATAATAAATGAAAAGTGAAAAATAAAAATTAAAAAATTAAAACTGAAAACGAAAAATAAAAAATGAAAAATAATAAATGAAAAATGAAAAATTAAAAATAAAAAATGAAAAATAATAAACGAAAAATTAAAAATAAAAATTAAAAAATGAAAACTGAAAAATTAAAAATAAAAAATGAAAAATGAAAAATTAAAAATTAAAAATTAAAAATGAAAAATGAAAAATAAAAAATGAAAATTAAAAATGAAAAATAAAAAATTAAAAATAATAAATGAAAAATTAAAAATATAAAATGAAAAATAATAAATGAAAAATGAAAAATAAAAATTAAAAAATGAAAACTGAAAAATTATAAATAAAAAATGAAAAATAAAAAATGAAAGCTGAAAAATTAAAAATTAAAAATGAAAAATAATAAATAAAAAAAAAATAAAAAATGAAAACTGAAAAATGGAAAATAAAAAATGAAAAATAATAAGTGAAAAATGAAAAATAAAAAATGAAAAATGAAAAATTAAAAATGAAAAATGAAAAATAAAAATTTAAAAATTAAAACTGAAAAATTAAAAATAAAAAATTAAAAATAAAAAATGAAAAACGAAAAATAGAAAGAGATAAATGAAAAATGAAATATAAAATATGAAAACTTAAAAGCGAAAAATGAAAAATTTAAAATTAAAAATGAACAAGTAAGAAAATTATAGTCGGTCTAGACCGACTATACGATACCCTATACCATGCCCTATCACTTAGGCCCAACTAACTGGACATAGAAAATAAGCAAAAACCAAATTTGAGTGGGATTTTTATTAATTTTTTTGGCTGAAGATATGAAAAAGTTCATATCGGATGCTATAACTGTATGGGGACTAGGTCCAAAAATGGACCGATCCTGATTATGTTTACTAAAGTCTCTTGTATTTTGCAAAAATATATACAAACAAAATCTGAGAAGAATCAGTGCAATATTTTTGTTTTTTAATAGATTTAAGTGAAGATCGGGAAGCAGCTCTATATGGGGCCAAAGGGATCATTTTTGGACTACTCATTAATGGATGTAATGAACGCATATAAACCCAATTTGAGTAAGATATATATGACAATTTGGATCTTATGACAATTTATGTCGATTTCATAGGGTAATTTGTATGGGGGCTAGGTCTGAACATGGACCGATTCTCACCAATTTCAATACCGTTCATCCCATGGACGATAAAAGCTTTTATGCCAAATTTCATCAAAATATATTCATATTTGCGACCTGCAGTTTGATTACAAGGTTTACATGGACACACAGACGGACGGACGGACGGACGGACATTGTTAAATCAACTCAGAAAGTGATTCTGATTCGATCGGTATAATTAAAGATGGGTCTAGGTCAAATATTTTTGGTTGTTACAAACAGCAGAACAAAGTCATTATACCCAAACCACATAGTGGTATAGGGTATAAAAATAACAAACGAAAAATGAAAAATGAAAAATAAAATATGAAAAATTAAATACAAAATATGATAAATGAAAAATAAAAAATTAAAAATTAAAAATGAAAAATAAAAATTAAAACTGAAAAATAATAAATGAAAAAATGAAAAATAAAAAATAAAAATTAAAAAATGAAAACTGAAAACGAAAAATAAAAAATGAAAAATAATAAATGAAAAATGAAAAATTAAAAATAAAAAATGAAAAATAATAAATGAAAAATTAAAAATAAAAATTAAAAAATGAAAACTGAAAAATTAAAAATAAAAAATGAAAAATGAAAAATGAAAAATTAAAAATGAAAAATAAAAAATAAAAAATGAAAATTGAAAAATGAAAAATAAAAAATGAAAAATAATAAATGAAAAATTAAAAATTAAAAATAAAAAATGAAAAATAATAAATGAAAAATTAAAAATAAAAATTAAAAAATTAAAACTGAAAAATTATAAATAAAAAATGATAAATAAAAAATAAAAAATGAAAGCTGAGAAATTAAGAATTAAAAATGAAAAATAATAAATAAAAAAAAAAATAAAAAATGAAAACTGAAAAATGGAAAATAAAAAATTAAAAATAATAAGTGAAAAATGAAAAATTAAAAATAAAAAATAAAAAATTAAAAATAAAAAATGAAAAATAAAAATTTAAAAATTAAAACTCAAAAATTAAAAATAAAAAATTAAAAATAAAAAATGAAAAACGAAAAATAGAAAGAGATAAATGAAAAATAAAATATGAAAAATTAAAAGCGAAAAATGAAAAATTTAAAATTAAAAATAAAAAACAAACATTGAAAAATAAAAAATTAAAGATTAAAAATTAAACATGAAAAATGAAAAATGAAAAATTAAAAACGAAAACTGAAAAATAAAAAATGAAAAATAATAAATGAAAAATATAAAATAATAAATGCAAAATAAAAAATGAATAATAAAAATTAAAAAATTAAAAATGAAAACTGAAAAATAACAAATAAAACATACTGAAAATTAGAAAAGGAAAATAGAAAACAGTGCTAAAAATTAGAAAAGGAAAATATCTTGAATGTAGTTACGAGTTCCACCTGGCCATGGTTGACGGAAAAGTAGAAAACGAACAACCTCAACATTGTCATGCCTGATTTGTAATAAGACTTCGGAAATTTGAACGATTCCAAAAACGAGGAGAGCAATTACAAGTATAAGGTGTATGGAGTTTTTGCTAAAATTGGTGTCCACAAAAGTAGGAACATTATGATGCAAATACATTAGATAAGGCTAAGCAAAAAGTCAGAAAGAACCGAATACAGGATGTGTTTTTCAAAGAAGTAGGAATAAAAGTAGACTACCCCAGGCGCGGATACGGGAACTTAAACGATGGAAATACTTCGCGAAGATTTTTTGAAAATGATGAGCTAGTAACTCGAATCACTGGAATTAATAATCAAATAATTAAAAGATTGGGAACGATCTTGAATGTTCTAAACTGAAAAGAAAAGGTTAGTTTTACAAAATATGGAGATATGCTTCGAAAACTGCATCGCTTTTGGCGGAAATGTAGCCACTGAAGAAATTGACCCAGACAGTCCATAAAATATTGGCGCATGGCAAAGACATAATTGAATATCAGTCATTGCCAGAGAGCTTTCCGAAAGAGCTCAGGAGTCCTTACACAAATTTTATAAAAAATATAGATGCTCGAACACGTTCAAAGCATCAAGGCTGAGGCATTATGAGGAGCTCTTCAACATGTTGGCAGTTTCTTCCGATCCACTTATTTCATCAATGCGACATGTGAAGTCAGGATATGAGTTAGAATCCAATAATTATAGTTCAGAAATGATTGGTCTATTAGATACACCTTCTGTTATGAATTGTGATAATTATTTTGAAGCATTTTGAAAAAATAAATTCGAAAAATCTTAATTTTTTTATTTTTATTTTTTTTTAATTTATGGACAATAATTTTAAAACATAAAAACCTTGAAAAAGAAACATAAAAAATATAAAATTGTTAAAAATCATGTTTTTTAGTTAACATAAACATGATTTATTTCATGCCGTTAACAAATTTCAACTTTGATAACCCATAAGTTAGCAACTGGAAGGCGTAGCACCTTGTTCAATTACTTATTTCAGAGGTTGGACAATTATCTATGATTAACATAATTTATTCAAAATATATGATTTTTTTAACGATAAAATTCAAATGGCGCCACTGTGCAATTAGCCGCTCGACTGTTATGCAATTCCTATTGATTAACAGTCTTTAGTCCGCACCGATAATTGAAGTCAACTTGGCCCATAGTGATTAGATATGTATGTATTTATCTTCTTTGATTTCTTTTATAACATTAATTCATTCATTCTTTTAGTTGTAATTTAACCATGTAATGCGTTATATAAGTATTTATGCATTTAATCTGGAGCAATTACGGTTTTTGTCTTTTTTTTCTATGTTGTATGTATTTTCTATTTCTAGCAAAAATACATATGTTGGTCAAATGTGCAGTAGCTGTAGAGTACTTTAAACATTCTCGTACATCGAAAAATGTAAATAGCTGCATAAGTATTTGAAACGTGGTTAATGGTCTACAATAAATATCTACCATAATAACATAACACACTGCATATCTAGCAATACGGTGTACAGAGTATCGGGTACAGTGGCCAATCAACAGTAACAAATATGAAAAGAGTACAGAAATAAAAGAATAAAAAAAAAACCTTAATTACGTTTCAATGTCTTTGGTTGTGCTTCGATTTGATTTGATTTGATTTGATTTTGTTTTATTCCCCCAAATACTGTTACTTTTACCGTTGCATTCATAGTTTCATACTCAAACGAGACTACAAATTATGGATATATCAGTCAATCAGTCAGTCAGTCAGTCAGTCAGTTAGTTGATTTTGATATCGTTTTTCTAAGTCGATTTTATTTATGAAAGGGATTAGTTATCAGCCTTTCAAATTTTTTGTAACTTATTGAAATCTTTTTAGACGTATTTTCTGTTAACAATGTTGTATACTGATACAATAAGACAGCAACAAAAATGAAAAGGTTTTGCTAAGCAAATACGAGTATATCGAAATTGTGAAAGATTATAATGTTTGTAATGATAATTGTTCACACTTGTTTAAAGAAAATATTTTAATTTACAAAACTGTTTCCTTACATACATACACACTCGTACTCGTACTGGTACCATACAACATAATTGTGGAGTTTTTAGTTTTTTTTTGTAGCTACAAGTTTTAATGTGAAAAATAAACCCATGAAATTGTATCTTAGTTAATTAAAGCTTTCAATTTATATTATATATATTCAATTGATTGATGAAATTTATAAGTGGTAATGCACTTTTTAAATTCAGCAAATGTGGTTTTTTATGGGAAAAACATGCAGAAAGCATTAATTTATTTCTAAGGTTTGCTTACGAAAAAACTATCTATGTATATATAAAAGCGTTGCGTGATTGATCATCACCCATCGCCCAGCCCAAACCCTTCGAACCAGAAACTTTGAATCTAGATTGTAGGTTCACCTCTCGGCGTAAGGATCCACTAAGAAAGGATTTTTAAAAATTCGTAAAAAGCGTAAAAAGGCAAAAGCGGACAAAAAGGGGAAAATGGTAACAAATGAGTGTAGGAATATGAAATTTGGTGTGTTGACTCCATCCGAGAAACAAACATGGGGTCAGGATTAATTTTTTCGAAATCTGGCCAATTAAGGGGAAAAACCGGCCAAAAAGGGTATAAATTGTACCTTTCTCCACCTTCTTAACAAATTAATATATACTAGCAGATTCCAGCGCTCGAAGTCCAAGTGCAATTTCTAGGCAGCTTTATTTTTCAACTTAGCCAATTCACAAACCATCACTTTTATGGTTTATTATTATTGTGAATGAAGATATCAAACTCATTAACAAACACATTAACAAATTAGCATTGTATAATTTTATGTATGTTTTAGTAGCAACTTTAAATGCAATATACTCAAAATAAAGGAAAATAATTTAAAATCTGTAAATCTGTAAAATGGCTAAAAAGAAATACCTTTCAAATAATATACGTTTGGTCAAAATCGAGATAAAATGGTAAAACAAAACATCGGGCACACCAAATCGCCTAGCCTATTAATAATATAAATGTGTATGAATTTTGATATACAGACTCCACCGAAAACGTGGGCATCAGTCCAGAATAAATTTATTTTAACGTCTAGGAGAGGAAAAATGGCCAAAAAGGAGGAAATTGTACATTTGGTATCTTCTACACAAACAAATCTAGGAGTATGAAATATTGTATGTGGATTCCAGTAGACATAGAAACATTGGAAACTTTTGGAAATTCGGATGTTAAGGGGGTAAAAACATCCAAAAAATTTAAAAATGGTACCTTTCTGCATCTTCTGAACATATTAATTTATATTTATGAATTTTTGTATACAGTCTTATATATACAGTCTTTTGCATCAGTCAAGGATGAAACATCAAATGAAACGAAATCTTTTGGAAATTCGGATGTTTAAGGGCCCGTTAGAGTGCGCCTATTTGTATCTTCTTTACAAAGTAATTTAGGAATATAAAATTTGATATGTAGATTCCACCAGGGACACAAACATCGGAGAAGAATAAAATTTGTTTTAGTTGGTGCCTTTAGAGGGTAAAAACGGCAAAAAAAAAATGGGAAAACTGATACATTCAACTGGTAAACTTTCACTTGAAAGCGCAATTTCGTAAGAAAACAAGTAAGAAAATTTATAGCCGGTCAAGACCGAAACACTATATCTTAGGTCCAACTAATTGTGTGTAGAAAAAAAGCATAAACCAAATCTACGTCGAAAATTGGAGCGATACTGAACATATTTGGTAAAGTCACTTATTTCTGATTTTGAGGAAAATCTGTGCAATGTCTTTATTTTTGATAGTTTCAAGTTGTAAGGTTTTAAAATGTACAACATGTCGAGAGTGTTGTGTCAAAATTTCAATTAAATTGAATCCTAACTAACAACGATACTGCGTTTTAAACGACCGGCCTCATACGGTATATCGTATATAAATCAGTCTTTAAATGGATTTTCTCGCAAATAACATGTTTGAAGTCCGTGAGCATCATAATTCATAATCTACTTGACTGATTGTTTTGATATTTTGTACACTATTTCCACACAAAAAGCACCAGCTAATAACGAAGAGCATTTTTTTTTTATGTGTAAACATCTTTACGCGCAGGGGGTATGATTCTATATCACAATAAAATCACAAAAACAGGGTAACATGTGCGCCATAAGACAAAATCGGTGTGACTTATGATTGTATTGGTGAAAAAATTATGGTATGTAATAGTAATTTGAAAATGAAAAATAAAAAATTAAAAATGAAAACTAAAAAATGAAAAATGAAAAATAAAAAATGAAAATGAAAAATGAAAAATGAAAAATAAAAAATGAAAAACGAAAAATGAAAAATAAAAAATGAAAAATAAAAAATAAAAAATAAACAAGTAAGAAAATTTTAGTCGGTCTAGACCGACTATACGATACCCTATACCATGCGTTTAGAAACCCTATCTCTTAGGCCCAACTAACTGGACATAGAAACTAAGCAAAAACCAAATTTGAGCGGGATTTTTATTAATTTTTTTGGCTGCAGATATGAAAAAGTTCATATCGGATGCTATATCTATATGGGGACTAGGTCCAAAAATGGACCGATCCTGATCATGTTTGGTAAAGTATCTTGTATTTTGCAAAAATATATATGTATAAGCAAAATTTGAGAAGAATCAGTGCAATATTTTTGTTTTTTAATAGATTTAGGTGAAAATCGGGAAGCAGCTCTATATAGGGCAAAGGGATAATTTTTGGACTACTCATTAATTGATGTAATGAACGCATATAAACCCAATTTGAGTAAGATCTATATGACAATTTGGATCTTATGTCAATTTATGTCGATTTCATAGTGGTAATTTGTATGGGGGCTAGGTCTGAACATGGACCGATTCTCACCAATTTCAATAGCGTTCATCCCATGGCCGATAAAAGCTTATATACCAAATTTCATCAAAATATATTCATATTTGCGACCTGCAGTTTGATTACAAGGTTTACATGGACACACAGACGGACGGACGGACGGACGGACGGACGGACGGACGGACGGACGGACATTGTTAAATCAACTCAGAAAGTGATTCTGATTCGATCGGTATAATTAAAGATGGGTCTAGGTCAAATATTTTTGGTTGTTACAAAAAACAGCAGCACAAAGTCATTATACCCAAACCACAGTGGTATAGGGTATAAAAATAAAAAATAAAAAATAAAAAATAAATGAAAAATGAAAAATGAAAAATGAAAAATGAAAAATGAAAAACGAAAAATGAAAAATAAAAAATGAAAAATAAAAAATAAAAAATGAAAAATAAAAAATAAAAAATGAAAAACGAAAAATGAAAAACGAAAAATGAAAAATAAAAAATGAAAAATAAAAAATGAAAAATAAAAAATAAAAAATGAAAAATGAAAAACGAAAAATGAAAAATAAAAAATTAAAAATAAAAAATGAAAAATAAAAAAATGAAAAATAAAAAATGAAAAAAAGAATATGAACACCGCAAAAACCTAATAGACAAAGTCTTAAAAATTAGCGACCAAGAATTCCACAGAACAAACCTTACTAAAATTAAACACATCCTGAGACAAAACTGCTTCCCAAATAACATAATTAAAACATTAACAAATACAATAATAAGACCAACAAATAGAAACCAACCAAAAGAAACCGATGAAAAAAACACATATTACAGCAGCATCGCCTATATAAAAAACATCACTGACAAACGAACACTTCACGCATGCATTAGACAAACGACAAACATAGCACTGAAACCAAATAAAACACCAAATGACTTATTTTCAAATACAAAAAGCAAAATAGAACAAGTAAGAAAATTATAGTCGGTCTAGACCGACTATACGATACCCTATACCATGCGTTTAGAAACCCTATCTCTTAGGCCCAACTAACTGGACATTGAAAATAAGCAAAAACCAAATTTGAGTGGGATTTTTATTAATTTTTTTGGCTGCAGATATGAAAAAGTTCATATCGGATGCTATATCTATAAAGGGACTAGGTCCAAAAATGGACCGATCCTGATCATGTTTGGTAAAGTCTCTTGTATTTTGCAAAAATATATACAAACAAAATTTGAGAAGAATCAGTGCAATGTTTTTGTTTTTAATAGATTTAAGTGAAGATCGGGAAGCAGCTCTATATGGGGTCAAAGGGGCATTTTTGGACTACTCATTAGTGGATGTAATGAAGGCATACAAACCCAATTTGAGTAAGATCTATATTACAATTTGGATCTTATGGCAATTTATGTCGATTTCATATGGGTAATTTGTATGGGGGCTAGGTCTGAACATGGACCGATTCTCACCAATTTCAATAGCGTTCATCCCATGGCCGATAAAAGCTTATATACCAAATTTCATCAAAACATATTCATATTTGCGACCTGCAGTTTGATTACAAGCTTTACATGGACACACAGACGGACGGACGGACGGACATTGTTAAATCAACTCAGAAAGTGATTCTGATTCGATCGGTATAATTAAAGATGGGTCTAGGTCAAATATTTTTGGTTGTTACAAACAGCAGCACAAAGTCATTATACCCAAACCACATAGTGGTATAGGGTATAAAAAGAAAGAGATGTAACGTAATTTACCAAATACAGTGCAATGGAAACGAAAACGAAACTTGCAACGACATCTACATAGGGACAACAAAACGACATTTAGAAACAAGATTAAAAGAACATGCAAAAACAATAGAACAAAAGAAACCAAACACAGCTTTGGCACAACACATGATAGATAAAAACCACACAGCTGACCTTACAACAACAAAAATTTTAGACAAAGAAACTAAACAAAACAAACGATTGACATTAGAAAGTCTCTACATCAAAATGTACCAAAGCAAAACAGTAAACAAAAAAGAAGATTTTGACAATATAAGCGCGGCTTACAACGCCTTATTAGAACCTTATAATTGACGTAGAAAAATAGTTTAAGGTAAAATATCTTTAAATGTGTAAATTTCTATTGTTTTACTTATTGTATATTTGTATTATATTTAATATAAAAAATTAGCCATGAAGATGTCAACAACTGTTCGACGAAACGTTGGCGAAAATATAAAACTGTGTTTTAATAAACTATGACCAAGCAGCTTATATAAAAAAAATACTAAAAAATGAATAATAACAAACAAAATGAAAAATTAAAAATTAAAAATTAAAAATAAAAAATAAAAAATGAAAAATAAAAAGTGAAAAATGAACAAGTAAGAAAATTATATACCCTATACCATGCGTTTAGAGACCCTATCTTTCAGGCCCAACTAACTGGATATAGAAAATAAGCATAAACCAAATTTGAGTGGGATTTTTATTAATTTTTTTGGCTGCAGATATGAAAAAGTTCATATCGGATGATATATCTATATGGGGACTAGGCCCAAAAATGGACCGATCCTGATCATGTTAGGTAAAGTCTCTTGTATTTTGCAAAAATATATACAAACAAAATTTGAGAAGAATCAGTGCAATATTTTTGTTTTTTGATAGATTTAAGTGAAGATCGGGAAGCAGCTCTATATGGGCCCTATGTTGTCCCATAGGGATCATTTTTGGACTACTGATTAATGAATGTAATAAACACATACAAACCCAATTTGACTAAGATTTATATGATAATTTGGATCTTATGGCAATTTAAGTCGATTTCATAGGGGTCATTTGTATGGGGGCTAGGTCTGAACATGGACCGATTCTCACCAATTTCAATAGCGTTCATCATACGGCAGATAAAAGCTTATATACCAAATTTCATCAAAATATTTTCCTATTTGCGACCTGCAGTTTGATTACAAACTTTACATGGACACACAGACGGACGGACGGACATCGTTAAATCGAATCAGATAGTGATTCTGAATCGATCGGTATAATAAAAGATGGGTCTAGGTCAAATATTTTTGGTAGTTACAAACAGCAGCACAAAGTCATTATACCCAAACCACATAGTGGTATAGGGTATAAAATTAAAAAATAAAAAATGAAAAACAAAAAATGAAATAAGAAAAATGAAAACATGAAAAACAGAAAATGAAAAATTAAAAACAAAAAATTAAAAAAGAAAAACGAAAAATGAAAAATAAAAAATAAAAAACGAAAAATTAAAAATTAACCGGTTAAAATACTAAATAATAATAAATATTTTCATATTAGCAGAGCCCCTGAAGTGGATTGCTATAAATGATACATAGAGGACGCTTTCTGTTTGATTTAAAAAAAGCAGAGTTCAGAAAAAAACACACACTGAATAAAAACTCGTACGCCTTTTAAGTCGTGTTTAAAATATAACTGAACTCGAACCTGTTTATTGTACATGTTCTGTTTTTTCTTAGTACACGAGCCACAACACGACTTAAAATATAATTGAACTCGAACCTGTTTATTGTACATGTTCTGTTTTTTTTTCAGTACACGTACCAGAACATGAACATCAAATAAAGCAACACTCAAAAATGTGTGGTTTATGTGTGATTGAAACAAAAAGTACGTGATACAAAAATGTTCGTGTAAATAACGAAATATTAAAACGAACACAGTCATGGTTGTGTTGGGCACCGTAGAAAATTTAGAAACGCACATAATTGATATGAAAATAAAGATATGTGTTGGCTGCTTTTGAACAGAACATTGTGTGTTTCATGTGTGTATTTTCTGAACCTTGAAAAAAAGTCATATAAAAATCTTTAATTACTAGATGTTTACAGATCTCCCCTGCGATCGGACTCACATGATTTTTTTCTTTTGCCATGTTCTTCCATTTTTTAACAACAAATTCATCGAAATTTTATAGCAAAAATCGTGTTTTTCACTTCAAAATGATTAATTTAGGAAACATATCACCTTTTAAACGTATTTCGATCTTTTTTATTTCTTACGATCCGGTAAGGAGTTATGATGTTCACCACAAAACAACTTTTTTGCGAAGCGCCGTCTGGAGATTCGCTGCCACGGAATTATTTATTACAATTTTTAATTGAATTTTTTTTCAAAGATACGTCAAATGTTATACCATAACGTGTACATGAAACAAATCATCGAACGTTATTCATATCTTTTTTTTTCGCCTTTAAAACCTTACGCCCCTTAAGTGAATTGTCCTATAGGGTTTAGTTTTGGTCTACGGATTATTGGATGTAATAAACACACACAAACATAATTCGACTGAGATCTATTTGATAATATGAATTTTATGGCAAGTTAAGTCGATATCAAAGGGGTCATTTGAATAGGGACGCATTTTCACCAATTTCAATAGCGTTTGTCCTATGGCTTGAGTTACTTCCTTTCCAAATTAAGCTATCGATATTACAAATAATATTACATTTGATCTTTATAATTTGAATAATTTTCGAACCTATTTTTAATAAAAAAGTAGTATTTAAATAGAGTAGGTGGCAATATATTGGAGACTTTTACTAAATTCTAAATTTGGCAATTTTTAATAATTTTAGTAATAAAATTATGTATTTTTTTTTTTTTTTGCGAAATCACTATTTTGTTTGTTCTATATTGGTGGATAACACATTTGTTACAAAAAATACAATTAAAAGAAATAGATAAAGGAAAACGAAATATTTTTTTTAGAGATGCCAAAACAGTGGAAACTATTAAACTTCTTTACCAGAGTTAATTAAAATAAGAAAATAGAAGAACAAGTGAAAGACAATGTAAAAAAACTTAACCGTCATTTAATTATTTATAGATTCTGACGTTTTCCTTCAATTATTATGAAGTAATGGCAAGATAAAGTTTTATGAAGAGTTAAGAACCAGCAAAAGAATATTTGTGAGAAATATTCTATGAATAAATCCATAAAATCATCTGGCTAGCGTTAATTTTGCTAAAGAATGCATGAACTGGAATTAGAATACTGTTGGCGAAAAAACAGGAGTTTTACTAAAATAAATTAGTAGAATCGTTCGGTATAGGAATGATCCACCACCCAAGATCATGTCCATCATTTTATCCCACAGTGTTATTGTATAGCAAAGGTTTCCATTGTTTTGTCAACAGCATAAAATTTAATACTTTTAAGTTTTGTTAATTTTTTCTGAAGTTATGTTAATATTTCTTTTTTGTTAAATTAATAAAACATCCAAATGTTTAAATTAATAAAAAAAAGTTTTTAATTTTATGATAAAATTTTTTTTTATTGACCATCAAAGTCGTAAAAAATTTATTTTGTTAAAAGTTTGCATCGCATTGTCACTCAGACTATATTTCATATTATTTTTAAATATTATTATGGTTTAAACGATTAATATAATAATTACGCTAACAACGTAGCGGGTATGCTGCTAGTAACTTATATTCCCAGTTGTAAATAATTATTTTCATAGATTATTAGAATTTTTAAAAATTAGTTTTTACTGAAAAATATGCAAAAGAGGTGACAGAGTGATCCAATTCTGCCAAGAATTTAAAATGAAAATAACGAATACGCTCTTCTGTCTGCCTCCAAGAAAACTGTATACCTGGAAATCACCCCAGGATAGATTGGGAAACATTGTACGAAATCAAATCGACTATATTTTGATAAGCCAGCGCTATTGCTCATCCATAAAGAAAGCAACTTATCCAGGAGCAGACGTACCGTCGGACCATAATCTCCTAATGGCAAACATGCGGACAAAACTCTCCGCTCTTATTAAGGGAAAGTTGTATAAGAAGTTAAATACATGTAGAGAATGTATGGGATAAAGTTAAGCATATGCTTAAGTCAATTGTGGAAAATACTCTAGGAATCAACAAAAAGCCCCAAGAAATGAATGGATGATGGAAGAAATATTGCAACTAATGGAAGAACGTCGAAAACATAAAAATTTTAATTATGAGCTATATCATGAAATTAACAGGGAGATTAAAATGGCAATACGCATAGCCAAGAATGAACACCTTAACGGACAATGCCAGGAGATCGAAAAACTACAAAATTTACATGACTATTATAATTTACACATAAAATTCAAAGAAGCCGGCGGAATGTACAGAAAGAAAACACCTGGTATTTTATATAACAATAACACTGAAACTGTATATTGAGGAAAGAAGAATATTCGGAATGAATATATTGAACAAGTTTTTTCGGACAGCGGTCGCACAGTTTTTGATACACAAATAGATGTGCCACTTACAGGAACTTCAATAATGAAAAACGAAATAGAATCCGCCATAATATCACTAAAAGATAAAAAATCGACTGGCCCTGACGAGATTCCTTCTGAAGTACTAAAACTGATATATACGGATAATATTAACCTACTAACAAAGTTGTTTAACCAGATTTATGACACAGGAAAATATCTGGAAGACTGGCTAAAATCCACATACCCAAGAAAAACTGCGCGAAATCTTGTAATGACTACAGACTTGTAAGTCTAATGAGCCACGCCCTGAAAATATTCCTACGAATAATTCACTCCAGAATTATTAAAAATGCGAAAAGAAAATGGGGGTGTCCCAGTTTGGGTTTAAAGAAGGAATGGGTACCCGCAAAGCCCTCTTTTCTCCACAGATATTAGTCCAAAAATGTAGAAATGAACAAAAGGGATATTTCCTTATGCTTCGTGGATTACGAAAAAGCGTTTGCCACAATGAACACGACAAATTAATGGACATCCTTATGTTCAGTCGGTATACACATAGCTCATATCCGTTTTACCTGGATATACACTTAAGCCAGAAAGTCGGCTTGTTGTGCGCTCTACATCCTCGTGCTCATCCGGTAATCTACTCCTTATTTAACTTAGGAATTCGCTCTCGACAGCGAATCTCCTGAGTTTTTTCCAGCGTATCCCCCTAAGAGCCGCTAGGCCTAGTATGATGTCGTTGGATAAATGTCTGACCCTTGTTCCCGCAAATGCAGGACAGTAACAAAGGTAGTGTTCTAGGGTCTCGTCATCCTCTCCACAAGCTCTGCATGTGTCCGATTCTGCCCGTCCTATACGATATAGATGAGCCCTCAGTTCAGAGTGTCCAGTGAGGATGCCAATAATCCTACTCAGTTCCCTTCTATTTAGACTAAGGATTTCCTTAGTCTTCGAAGTGTTTGGAGAGCCCCATAGTATCTTCGTAGCCTTACCCACGTCAGTTTCCTCCCAAATTGAAGTATGTGAACTGGTTGCCCACTCCGATAGTTTTGATTTGAGAGCATGGAAAGGTATTGGGTTTTCCAAATTGACTCCCTACAGGAAAGAACCCTTCCTGGCCAGTTCGTCTGCAATCTCGTTTTTCATTATACCACTGTGTCCTGGGATCCAACTGATTTCTCTTGTAGTGAAGTTTGCAATTTCCTCAATTTCCTCCTTACATCTGAGGACAGTCCTTCATCTAGTTTTGTCAGAGGATATCGCCCTGATGGTCGCTAGACTGTCCGATAACATTTCCACGTCTCCGGGGCTTGGGATTGCCCGTGCGTCAATAGATGTTATGCTTTCCGTTATCGCGACCACATCGGCCTAAAAGATAGAGTTGTGGTCCGGAATGCGTAGGTATATGAACGGTCTTCATCATAGAAACCTTTGCCAGTCCTACCATGCAGACTAGATCCGTCTGTGTAGACCCCATAAGGTTTTGTAGAATATTTCCGTTCAACCAGCTTTCCCTGTCAGGTATCCTTCTACTGCAGGGTGTGTTGGTCGACTTTTCCGCGACTCTATCACAGCTAAAATCCACTGCGTTGAATTCCGGTATCTGGTCCAATATTGTTTGGTGTCTGGTCATATGGTCGGTGATGTATTCCCCTGTTACCCTAGGTCGTAACATGGCCAGAGCTGTAATATTTAATTCTAATCTCGATAGATAGAATAGATAGAATTGTCTCTAGAGATGTAGTCCGTATTGCACCGTTGATTCCTATGCAGCATAGGCGTTGCATCTTTTGGAATGGTTTAATATAGCATTTCCTGTTCATTGATGTCCATATGACTACGGACGCGTAAGTTAGAATTGGTCTAATGACGCTTGTGTATAGCCAATGCGTCACCCTCGGGTTTAAACCCCATTTTGAACTTATGGCTCTTCTGAAAACGGCCCATATCCGGTGAGCTTTCGAGACTCTGCTCTCAACATGGTCCTTCCAGGTGAGCTTTTTGTCGAGATTCACCCTAAGGCATTCACCGTTTGTGTGATTCTAATCGTTTTGCCCTGGAAGCGGGGTTCATCGAATTCGACTATTCTCGTCTTCCTAGTAAAGAGGCATATTTCAGTCTTTTCCGGGTTCACACTCGGTTGTGCCCAATCGTATGCTATTTCGAGTGCATCCGATGCCCTCCTACATAAATTTCTAGGATCTTTTCCCCTTAACAGTATCGCTACATCGTCTGCGTAGCAGACAGGTTGGAAACCCTTATTGGCTAGAATCCTTAGAAGACTGTTTATAGTGCTCACCCAGAGAAGGGGGGATAAAATTCCTCCTTGAGGTGTCCCACAACAAACTTTTTTTTATTTTAATGCCACCAACCTCGCAACTTATCCATCCATTCCCTGGCATGTGACTGATCCAGGCTTTGATATCCCGGTCGATGTCCAATCGTTCTAAGGATTGGATTAGTGTATTGGTTGATACATTGTTAAAAGCTCCTTCTATATCAATAAATATAGCTAGAAAATGAAGGTTTTTGAGATCAAAAGATCTTTCGATGTGGTGAACTAATTCATGAAGCGCAGTTTCCACTGAGCGTCCCTTTAAATAAGCGTGTTGTTTGAACTTCAGCAGCTCATTTGGGATTTGAGACTTTACCATGTTATCGACTATTCGCTCCATGATTTTCAGTAGGAAGGATGTAAGACTTATCGGTCGATAGGCCTTTGGGTTCGCGTAGCTTTCCTTTCCCGGCTTTGGTATGAAGACACCACTTTGGCCTCCTGCCATGCCCTGTGGGTGTACGCAAGTTTTAGGCAAGCAGAGAATATGCCAGCCAGACTATTGCCAATCAAGTCCCCACTCTTTTGTAATAGAACAGGAAAGATTTCATTTGGGCCTGTTGCCTTAAAGGGGGCAAAACTTTGTATTGCCTTAAATACCATATTTTCGGTTATTCTATCTTTCGTCTCGATATTGTTACTCATTAGGCCCTTCATATTGTTCCCCTTCGGGTTCCATCTGCTATTCCACGTTGGTTCCAGTTTGTCGGGATACATTGGTACCAATTTCTGGGTTTCTATTCGGCCCATGTTCTTCGGTAAGAAAGTGTGTTTCCATCAATATTCTTAAGGAATGTTCCATCGATTCTGCCCGAATCCCGTCCCTATCGACTAGAGTTTCAGTGTCAATCGGTATAGCTGACAAGGAAATCAGAAGTCTTTATTGGTAACAATCCGCACAAATTGAGGTTAACTGAGAGCTGTCTAAAGGCATTTCAATATCGAGAGGCGTTCGGCAAGGTTGTATGCTATCCCCACTATTGTTTAATATATATTCCGGCATATATACAAATAATATTAGATATGCCGATGATACCACAATAGTGGCTGATAGTATTACAGACCTCCAGATTTAATGAATAGACTGGTTACATATAGTGAAATATATGGTTTGAAAATAAATATTCGGAAAACCAAATATATGGTTGTGAGCAGAAAAAATAACTACGGCACAGCGAGTGAACTTAAAAATACAAAACTTTTCCATTCAAAGGGTTCATAACTTTCAATATCTTGGTGTAATGATCAATGGCCAATGGGACGGGTCAAAAGAAATACGACGAAGGTTAGAAATGGCAAGAGATTCATTTTTTAAATATAAGAAAGTTCTGAAGAGTCATGATATAAGCCTAGATACGAAAATACGGTTAACCAAAGCATATATATGGTCAGTACTACAGTACGCAATTGAGGTATGGACCATTAAAGCGACAGATATGAAAAAGCTAGAATCCTTCGAAATGTGCATTTATCGACGGATACTAAAAATACCTTGGACCGATTTTATATCAGATAACGAGGTGCTGAGAAGTACGCATCGAGCTCATAAAAACTGAAAACATCCTACATTAGACATATTATGAGAAATCCAAAATACAGATTGTTGCAAACCATCACGAAGTCGAGAATAGACGGAAACCCTTCTAGAGGAAGAAAAGAAATGGCTTGGATTTCAAATATTCAGGAGTGGACTGGATTCCGAGATGTAGAATATCTTCTGAGTGTGGCAAGAGATAGAGGAGTGTTTGCCGAAATCCTTATGAAATTTTTAGTTTTATAACATGTAATTAAATATAATTGTATTGCTCGCCAACATTTGAAGAAGAAGACTTATTTAATAAATGCTTTCTTCACACAAAATGTTAATAAAATTCGTTCAACGGATTCTTAGCTACATCATTGCCGTATATAGTTAAACGGTATCGCCATGTCTGAATTTGCTGTTAGACAAAAACTGATGACACATTATTTCGAGTGGCCCACTTATTTTCAGAATCTTTTCAGGCCCATAAAAAAAATTTGTCACCAAATTCGCTACTCCCCTAAGGTTGTACAATCGAACCTGTACTATCAAGATCGTGTATTTTTTTATTGGTTTTTATTTTCAAGTTACAAGTTTAGATTAGAACAAAAATATGTGAACCATTTCAAAGATCCAATTTTCTATGAAAATTTTGGACAAAATAACGAGAAATTAAACTTTGCTCTTATAGTAGAAAAAATTGAGTTTGTTTAAAACGACTTTAACGTATTAACTTTAAACATTCTTTTGGTCAAACAAAAGACTTAAGACACATACGTAACTGACAATAAGCAATATTACTCATAATGCTTTACAACTGAAAATCAACTGTTTGTGATTAGTATATTTGATAAAAAAAAACCCCCCGATACCGCATATGTTCAATAGAATTTTTGTTTTGTCTGACGATTACAACATATAAACATAACACAAGTTAAACGTTTTGTTTTCGTGTTTTGTAAACATTTGTATTTTTTTTTTGGTCTTAGCAACAATCATTTCCTTTTGTTTGTTTATTTAATCCCGTTTAAATGGTTTTTTTATATCTGAAAAATTTTTTTTTCTACATATAAAAAACAAAACTCGGCGACATTTATATACCGGGGTTAGTTTTTATAAGTAATAAGAACGAATCAAGTTCTGAAATCTAATAACCCATCAAAATATAAATAACCCTATGAGAAATTCCAAGTTAGGGTGAAAGTACTAGTATAGTAAAACCTCCAAAGGGTTTGGCATCCTCAGGCCAAACTTTTTTTTATAATGATGTTTGTTTGCTTAGTTTTTCAGATATAACTCAATATTTGTTTTTTTCAGCAAAATGGTAACTAAAACTAAAATAAATAATTTGTATTAATATATCCATGTCAAAAATAAAATAAACAAAACTGTTGTATGTTTGATTTAATATTAAAAATATCACTCATACGTGTACATTAAGGTGTCCGTTATTTTTTAAAGTAAAGATATATTTTGTCTCACCCCCTCAAAAAGTCGGGGCTTGGTGCAAAAGTCACACTCCACAAAAATTTCACGCCCCTTGTGCCACGCCATCCCGTGTTGAAATTTAAAGAGTACAATTTTGAAAGTGTTTTAATTTCTTAATTTCTGTTACAAAAATATTACGCTGTCAAAGAAGCAATGCTTTTAGTCTTGTGACTTATATTAAGCAAAAGTGTTTCAAAGCAACATGGCATTATCATTAAGAAATAAGAATAATATTTACTTGATTGGAGGTATTGATTTTAACATAATAGGATCAAAATTACCATCCAATAGACAAGTACTATCAGTTTTTGATGTGCAAACATCTATATGCGCAGAGGGGGGGGGTTAATTTCTATTTCACAATACAATCACAAAAACAGCGTAACATGTAAGACTTACGACAAAATCGGTGTGACTTATGTTTTATGGGGGAAAAAATTATGACATGTAATAACCTGTTTGAAAATGAAAAATGAAAAATAAAACATTAAAAATGAAAACTAAAAATTAAAAATGAAAAATAAAAAATGAAATGAAAAACGAAAAATAAAATATGAAAAATGAAAAATGAAAAATAAAAAATATTTCTTGTGAAAAACGAAATATTAAAAATGAAAAATAAAAAAATTAAAAATTAAAAATGAAAAATGAAAAATAAAAAATGAGAAATGAAAAATGAAAAATAAAAAATTATATTTAAAAAATTAAAAATAAAAAATGAAAAACAAAAAATTAAAAATGAAAAATTAAAAATAAAAAATGAAAAATGAAAAACGAAAAATGAAAAATGAAAAATTAAAAATTAAAAATTAAAAATTAAAAATTAAAAATTAAAAATGAAAAATGAAAAATGAAAAATGAAAAATATAAAATTAAAATTAAAAAATTAAAAATAAAAAATGAAAAACAAAAAATAAAATTAAAAATTAAAAATCAAAAATTAAAAATTAAAAATTAAAAATTAAAAATTCAAAATTCAAAATTAAAAATTAAAAATTAAAAATTAAAAATTAAAAATTAAAAATTAAAAATTAAAAATTAAAAATTAAAAATTAAAAATTAAAAATTAAAAATTAAAAATTAAAAATTAAAAATTAAAAATTAAAAATTAAAAATTAAAAATTAAAAATTAAAAATTAAAAATTAAAAATTAAAAATTAAAAATTAAAAATTAAAAATTAAAAATTAAAAATTAAAAATTAAAAATTAAAAATTAAAAATTAAAAATTAAAAATTAAAAATTAAAAATTAAAAATTAAAAATTAAAAATTAAAAATTAAAAATTAAAAATTAAAAATTAAAAATTAAAAATTAAAAATTAAAAATTAAAAATTAAAAATTAAAAATTAAAAATTAAAAATTAAAAATTAAAAATTAAAAATTAAAAATTAAAAATTAAAAATTAAAAATTAAAAATTAAAAATTAAAAATTAAAAATTAAAAATTAAAAATTAAAAATTAAAAATTAAAAATTAAAAATTAAAAATTAAAAATTAAAAATTAAAAATTAAAAATTAAAAATTAAAAATTAAAAATTAAAAATTAAAAATTAAAAATTAAAAATTAAAAATTAAAAATTAAAAATTAAAAATTAAAAATTAAAAATTAAAAATTAAAAATTAAAAATTAAAAATTAAAAATTAAAAATTAAAAATGAAAAATGAAAAATGAAAAATGAAAAATGAAAAATAAAAAATAAGACTGATAAGTAAAAAATGCATAATGACAAAATGAAAATTCAAAATGAAAAATAAAAAATGAAAAATGAAAAATGAAAATTTAAAATGAAAACTGAAAAATAAAAAATTAAAAATAAAATATGAAAAATGAAAAATATAAAATGAAAAATAAAAAATGAAAAATAAGAAATGAAAAGTAAAAAATGAAAAACGAAAAATTAAAAATTAAAAACGAAAAATTAACAATGAAAATTAAAAAAATTCAAAATTAATAATTAAAAATGAAGAATGAAAAATAAAAAATGGAAAATAAAAAATAAAAAATGAAAAAAGAATTATATAAAATGAAAATTGAAAAATAAAATATGAAAAATAAGAAATAAAAAATTAAAAAAGGAATATAAAAAATAAAAATAAAAAATGAAAAACGAAAAATTAAAAATGACATATGAAAAATAATAAATAAAAAATGGAAAATGAAATTATAAAATGAAAAACGAAAAACTAAAAATTAAAAATTAAAAATTAAAAATTAAAAATTAAAAATTAAAAATTAAAAATTAAAAATTAAAAATTAAAAATTAAAAATTAAAAATTAAAAATTAAAAATTAAAAATTAAAAATTAAAAATTAAAAATTAAAAATTAAAAGTAAAAAGTAAAAAATTAAAAATTAAAAATTAAAAATTAAAAATTAAAAATTAAAAATTAAAAATTAAAAATTAAAAATTAAAAATTAAAAATTAAAAATTAAAAACTAAAAATTATAAATTAAAAATTAAAAATTAAAAATTAAAAATTAAAAATTAAAAATTAAAAATTAAAAATTAAAAATTAAAAATTAAAAATTAAAAATTAAAAATTAAAAATTAAAAATTAAAAATTAAAAATTAAAAATTAAAAATTAAAAATTAAAAATTAAAAATTAAAAATTAAAAATTAAAAATTAAAAATTAAAAATTAAAAATTAAAAATTAAAAATTAAAAATTAAAAATTAAAAATTAAAAATTAAAAATTAAAAATTAAAAATTAAAAATTAAAAATTAAAAATTAAAAATTAAAAATTAAAAATTAAAAATTAAAAATTAAAAATTAGAAATTAAAAATTAAAAATTAAAAATTAAAAATTAAAAATTAAAAATTAAAAATTAAAAATTAAAAATTAAAAATTAAAAATTAAAAATTAAAAATTAAAAATTAAAAATTTAAAATTAAAAATTAAAAATTAAAAATTAAAAATTAAAAATTAAAAATTAAAAATTAAAAATTAAAAATTAAAAATTAAAAATTAAAAATTAAAAATTAAAAATTAAAAATTAAAAATTAAAAATTAAAAATTAAAAACTAAAAATTAAAAATTGAAAACTAAAAATTAAAAATTAAAAATTAAAAATTAAAAATTAAAAATTAAAAATTAAAAATTAAAAATTAAAAATTAAAAATTAAAAATTAAAAATTAAAAATAAAAAATTAAAAATTAAAAATAAAAAATTAAAAACGAAAAACGAAAAGTGAAAAATTAAAAAATAAAAAATATAAAATGGAATATGAAATATGAAAAATTAAAAATGAAATATGAAAAATGAATAATAAAAAATAGGAAATGAAAAATGAAAAACGAAAAATAAAAAATTAAAAATTAAAAATGAAAAATAAAAATTGAAAAATGAAAAATAAAAAACGAAAAATTAAAAATTAACCGGTTGAAATAATAAATATTTTTATATTAGCAGAGCCCCTGCAGTAGATTGCTATAAGTGATATATAGATGACTCTTTCTCTTTGATTTTAAAAAAGTGCCATAAAAAAATCTTTAATTACTAGATATTTTAAAAATTTATTATCTGTAAAAAAATTATAAAAAAGTGGAAATGTTTTTTGTGAAAAAGAAAACGTACTCAAAAATAATTTGGAAAACCTTTTTGATGTTGCTCATGTTGATGCTTTGGCAAAGCTGAAAATAGAAGAGGAAGAGGATATTTCTCAGAGACAACCAGGTCGCGTAGGTTGTCTGGTTTGGGGTTGACTACATGTATTCAGAAGTTGAGAAGGAAATGGAAAGCGGAAACACCTTGCCTTTAAAATTCCAAGAATTTGTAGTATGAATTTATTTGAAGACGATTCAGTTACAGAAGAGGAAGAAATTAATGATTTCACTTCAACTTCACCGTATCAGCAATCTGTGGTAATTAAAAAGGCAACTAAACACAACACCTCAATCAGGCCAAAATTTGTCGCAGTCCTAGATCGTTGTCATGTAAGCGCCCGAAATTCAGTTTTTATATTGCAAGCGGCAGCAGAAGCTTTGGGCCACATTAATTGTATTAACTGTATTATAATTTTTTTTTTCTTTTAACAACGTTTCCAATTTTTCTAATTTGAAATTATTTGTATACAACTTATCAGGTTTTGATGAATACAAGATATTTCTTTTGTAAAAACAAAACTCTCAGATAGGAAAGTTTGAGCATTTTAAATATATTTCCTATTAAATTCGTTTAAAGGTTGTTTCTCAATATTTTTTCTATAGATGCACCGCAAGTCTAACACGGCTTAAGATTAAAAAGTTTTTATTCTTTGGTTTCTTATGAAGGAATTATAAGTGTTTTTCTACTCTGATTTTACGAATTTTAATAATTTTTCTGAAAAATTAATTTCTGTTCTTTATTGAGGAGCAATACCTTTTTAGGTGCCGACATTTTGAGGATTCACTCCTTTTCTATATATTCCATATCGTCTTTATCAAGTAATTCTAGAGTTGATTTTCTACCCAAGTCTTTAGCTCTTCTGCTATAAAATGCGTTGTACATTTGGAATTCTCTTTCCATTATTCACCGATTTTGCCTTAATTTTTTTTATTTTTTGTTTTGTGTATGTCAGTCGATAAAACATGTGTTAATAGAAAATAAATTTTGTAGGAATTTTATTTGCTTTCCTAGCTCACTTTGAAAATTAAAAAAAAACTTTGCTACAGTCCTTAGAAATAAATATGTTTTTGTTCAAAAATCTAAATTTGGTTTAGACGTTAAAAATGGATTTGAAATATCTTTAACATCTGAGAATATACGGCATCAGTCTTGGCAAGAAATTTGTGTATGAACCTGTATTATACTTCTGAGACAGGACAGAGAACAGAGTATTATAAAACCTTATTATAGAGAAAAAAATGCTTCATCCATACTAAGGAGTTATTTTAGTATAAATTTAAGTCATCCAGCAAAATTTACTTTTATAGAGTCATACAGCGTTACGGAATCAGTATATAAGACAGTCATAGTAAATTTTACGTTTTACATCAGTTTCAATATCAATTTTTCTTGCGCCGATCACAGCTTAAGTAGCACATTTTTTAAATTTCTTTACATTTGTGATGGTATAATCGGCTGCGAAATTGATTCTGAGTACATAATCCCATTATGGAGGATGGGATTGTTAAACTACATCAGTTGATTTAGAATTTCTTTTTTAAGGGACCTACAATATTTTCAGATCACAAAGGATACAAAAATTACACTTTACAACAAAATGCCACTCTAATGATTGAGTATGTGTAATCACATCTTAAAAACATGACTCGTGTTAGAAGTTTGTTACATTTAGTGCAGCTGCAAAATATTTGTGTGTTTTTTTCTTTTCTAAATTTTCGATTTTGTTTGCAACTTTAACAAACTATGGATATGTGTGGCAAGCTAACGAATTATAACAAATATTTAAACATTATATTGATTTGCCACTGTTTTTCATTTGAAGTTTGTTTTTAGATTTTTTTTTTTTAATTTTACGTTTTCGGCAATAAACAAAATTGTTTGCTCTTACTAACAATAAGCTGTTTGTGTAATATTAACTTTCAACAAATACACCAAAACCATAAAATGTTGTTTATTTTTTTTTTCTCTCTCTAAATATTTGCTTATCATGTTTTTCTATCGATTTATGTTTTTAATCTACTTTTAGGGGAACAACAGTGCATTAAACATTACATTTTTTTTTTGTTTTTTTCTTTGAATAGTAAATAGAGGGTGTGTATTTCTGTCGTTATGACATTGTATACAAATTTACTAGAGTAATATTATGCAATAACCTTCATGCCTTTCACTTGTCATTCAAAGTTATTTATATGGGAAGTTAAGTGTTAATGCTGCGGTTGGATATATATTTTTTTAAAAGGATTAGAGTGTTAAGCATGAAGAAATAATAATAGAATGAGATCAAGGCCTTTAATTATAACTAAAGGGAACTTACCTACATATTCATTGGATTGCACACTTCCGTCATAATTTCGATTAGCTAAAACAAAATAAAATATATACCAAATAGTTAGTATTATTTAAAAAATGCCGATAATTTTTAACATATAATTAATTGTTTTTTTTTTTTTATTATATTTAATTTAACAGTGTGAAAAATAAATAAAAAGTAAAACCTTAATTTATTTTTTATGGTCGATTATAAAGTAAACTAAGCAAAAGACTTAAGACACATACTCCAATAAGGCTAGACATTATTAATGTTATATAAAAATATTCCAAAAATATTTCAAAACAATAACAACTGATTACAATAAATTTACAAAAATCGACAAAAAAAAATTTGATTATATTGTTTTTTTTTTTATATAAAACGCACGCTTGCTCTAATAAACGACCTTCAACTATTTTACAATCTTTTTTTATCTTTCATTAGTTATCATAACAATCTTTTTAATCTTATAAGTATTTTTTTCTTAATATACCCTCCACACCTCAGTGGCCGAGGGTATATATAGGTTTGTCATTCCGTTTGTAACGCATCGAAATAAATTCCGGAGACCTCCAAAACCCATATATTTACTTGTTCATTATAACAAGGGAAGTTGATTTAGCGATGTCGTCTGTCCGTCTGTCTGCGGAAATCACGATCACGCCGTCAATATCTAAACTAGAACGTTCGTTTATAAAATCGTTTATTAACATCCCAAAGGAGTTGCTATTGAAAATCGTCAAAATCGGTTAAAGGAGTGACGAGATATGAATGAAACTTTGAAAAACTCTTGAAAATATAACATTTTTCAGTGTGTTTATTGTTTTTCTTAAGATATGTTGTATAAGTTGTAATTTTTCTTATTGTTGCAGTCATTGCAGTTGTGTGTATATTAATACTGCTCCTGTCACATTGGCCTAAGCAAGTATTACCACATACTTTTTTATCGTTAAAATTAATAATTAAAAATTATAAATTTTAAATTTTAAATTTAAAACTAAAAATTAAAAATCAAAAATTTATAAATTAAAAAATTAAAAAATTAAAAATTAAAAATTAAAAATTAAAAAATTAAAAATTAAAAATTAAAAATTAAAAATTAAAAATTAAAAATTAAAAATTAAAAATTAAAAATTAAAAATTAAAAATTAAAAATTAAATATTAAAAATTAAAAATTAAAAATTAAAAATTCGAAATTCAAAATCAAAAATTAAAAATTAAAATTAAAAATTAAAAATTAAAAATTAAAAATTAAAAATTAAAAATTAAAAATTAAAAATTAAAAATTAAAAATTAAAAATTAAAAATTAAAAATTAAAAATTAAAAATTAAAAATTAAAAATTAAAAATTAAAAATTACAAATTAAAAATTACAAATTAAAAATTAAAACTTAAAAATTAAAATTAAATATTAAAAATTAAATATTAAAAATTTAAAATTTAAAATTAAAAATTAAATATTAAAAATTAAAAATTAAAAATTAAAAATTAAAAATTAAAAATTAAAAATTAAAAATTAAAAATTAAAAATTAAAAATTAAAAATTAAAAATTAAAAATTAAAAATTAAAAATTAAAAATTAAAAATTAAAAATTAAAAATTAAAAATTAAAAATTAAAAATTAAAAATTAAATATTAAAAATTAAAAATTAAAAATTAAAAATTAAAAATTAAAAATTAGAGATTAAAAATTAAAAATTTAAAATTAAAAATTAAAAATTAAAAATTAAAAATTAAAAATTAAAAATAAAAAATAAAAAATTAAAAATTAAAAATTAAAAATTAAAAATTAAAAATTAAAAATTAAAAATTAAAAATTAAAAATTAAAAATTAAAAATTAAAAATTAAAAATTAAAAATTAAAAATTAAAAATTAAAAATTAAAAATTAAAAATTAAAAATTAAAAATTAAAAATTAAAAATTAAAAATTAAAAATTAAAAATTAAAAATTAAAAATTAAAAATTAAAAATTAAAAATTAAAAATTAAAAATTAAAAATTAAAAATTAAAAATTAAAAATTAAAAATTAAAAATTAAAAATTAAAAATTAAAAATTAAAAATTAAAAATTAAAAATTAAAAATTAAAAATTAAAAATTAAAAATTAAAAATTAAAAATTAAAAATTAAAAATTAAAAATTAAAAGTTAAAAATTAAAAATTAAAAAATAAAAATTAAAAATTAAAAATTAAAAATTAAAAATTAAAAATTAAAAATTAAAAATTAAAAATTAAAAATTAAAAATTAAAAATTAAAAATTAAAAATTAAAAATTAAAAATTAAAAATTAAAAATTAAAAATTAAAAATTAAAAATTAAAAATTAAAAATTAAAAATTAAAAATTAAAAATTAAAAATTAAAAATTAAAAATTAAAAATTAAAAATTAAAAATTAAAAATTAAAAATTAAAAATTAAAAATTAAAAATTAAAAATTAAAAATTAAAAATTAAAAATTAAAAATTAAAAATTAAAAATTAAAAATTAAAAATTAAAAATTAAAAATTAAAAATTAAAAATTAAAAATTAAAAATTAAAAGTTAAAAATTAAAAAATAAAAAATAAAAATTAAAAATTAAAAATTAAAAATTAAAAATTAAAAATTAAAAATTAAAAATTAAAAATTAAAAATTAAAAATTAAAAATTAAAAATTAAAAATTAAAAATTAAAAATTAAAAATTAAAAATTAAAAATTAAAAATTAAAAATTAAAAATTAAAAATTAAAAATTAAAAGTTAAAAAATAAAAATTAAAAAATAAAAATTAAAAATTAAAAATTAAAAATTAAAAATTAAAAATTAAAAATTAAAAATTAAAAATTAAAAATTAAAAATTAAAAATTAAAAATTAAAAATTAAAAATTAAAAATTAAAAATTAAAAATTAAAAATTAAAAATTAAAAATTAAAAATTAAAAATTAAAAATTAAAAATTAAAAATTAAAAATTAAAAATTAAAAATTAAAAATTAAAAATTAAAAATTAAAAATTAAAAATTAAAAATTAAAAATTAAAAATTAAAATTTAAAAATTAAAAATTAAAATTTAGAAATTAGAAATTAAAAATTAGCAACAGTTTCAAAGTGGTAGCCGTGCCCAATATTGTGTGAAGGGTACCAAAAATTCGGCACAGCCAAATTTAATACTCTTACTTGTTTTTTTTTAATTATTTGCACAATACATTATTTAACCTACTTCGCCTTTAACCTCTTTAGATCTGCACAAATAATTCTAAATCATTTTGAAGATTTTTTTCTTTCTTATTAATGTATTTTTAAACAATTATTATAAATCTAACTTTATATGTTTGTAAACGCTGTCTGACCGCTTCAATTCTTTTCTCTCTAACTTTGTTGAAATTGAGAATTAAAGAGTGTACATGAAATACTTGTTTGCAATTGAAGCTTTTTTTGCTGCTTTTGTTACAGAAATTAAAATATTATATTTAACTAGTATGCCCCGGCGTATCGAAGCCCCGAGACTTATTGACATGTATCTTTTCATAGTCAATTTTTTGTACGAAGTTTGTATTGTGCAATTAAAAGATTTTAATTTATTTATTATATATTTCTTTATTTTAATGATTGCTGATATACAATATTTTTTGTTTTATAAATGGATTTTCCAAATTAAATCCGGCAACACTTAACGATTTTATTTTAGCGATTTTTGATTTTGGTGATTTTTTATTTTGGCGATTTTTAATTTTGGCAATTTTTGATTTTGCAGATTTTTTTTTCGTGATTTATGTTTTTCGCGGAGTTGCATGTCTTCCATCGGACGCGTCCTCAGGTGGTAAGGTAAGTGGGAAATAAAATACCACATGCACCTAAATCCATGTAATGCCTGTTTCAGAATGAACGGTTCATGGTAGGCGTCTGTTCCTCTAGTAGAGGCTGCCTTACATAAGAACAGTAAGCCTGGATACTAAGTTAGCAGCCCTAGCATCAGGATCGAAAGCGGCAGGCCAATCATCTGCTCACCCTAAATCTAAATAATTACAGAAACCACATGTGGCCCATGTTCCTCTCGGGAATAAATAGGAATAAATATATATACATATATATATGTTTTTCGCAATTTTTGGTTTGGCGATTTTTGATTTTGGCGATTCTAGAATTTAGCGATTCTGGCCATATTTTCCACAACTACTCACATTGGTAATTAATTAACTGTCAAAAGTTTAAAGACCGTCACGCCCACTAAACTCATCCCGCCCAATTTTTATTTGACCTCACATTAATGCCAGATGGACTCGTACTCCCTTTTATAGAACTCCAGTTATATAATTTAATATATTTATTTTGTATGGATAGCCACTGCTCCGATCATGAACAGTTTGTTCGACTAATTGCATGAATAACTTATGGGCTCACGAAAAGTGTCAAGCCTCTCACTATTGCAGTACTCCAGATATATGACTTTTAATATTTACTGTGTATGGCAGGTGCCATGCCCATTAATATCTGATGGGCTAGTACAAAGTTTCAAGGCTTTCCTTTTTATAGTAATCCAGCATATAATATTATATATTTACTTTGTATGGGAGATGCCACGTCCACTTATCCGATCCCACCCATTTCCGGTATGGCTACTAACATTAATAATTGGTGATCTCACACAACTTTGCAAAGCCCTCCCTGTCATAGTACTTAATATATATGATAGTAAAAGTGCATTTTATATGAGAGGTGCCACGCTCACTAAAAATATCAAAAAATGTATAGACTATGGTTCCTTTCCCCTATGCTGCACAGGGAGTTAAGTGGACGGAAGACAGAGAATAGTTTCTTCCAGATACACAGTGAGACTCTGTAAAAATTTCAGGCAGATCGGTCCAATGGTTTAGGCTCCAATAAGATACAAACAAACAAACATTCTTTAGCTTTTATATATAAGTGTACTTATATAGATTGTCCAGAAGTAGTCAAACTTCTTGAATAGGTTTAAAAAAAAACAGCTTTACGTATGGTAGAAGGAATTTGAGAAATATACAAATATAAGATTACATAAACGATTTCGATTTGATGCAAAATTAGCAGGAAAAAATTCAGAAAGGACCGCTCAGTTGGGTTTCAAATATGAACTCAATGAAAAGTTCTTCCTTCGTTGTAAAAGGGTTCTGTAAAGAAATGCAATTGGATTAAATATTTAGTTTAGACCGACTCGACTACCCAGAGTTTGATCCCTATAAGAATATTTTAAGAAGTCATAGTTAAAAAAATAATTTCAAATGAGTCTTGGCTAAAAATTCCCAGACATCAGTATTAAAAAAAAACGAGTTTTAAAATATTTTTATTACCTAGAAATATGTTAACTGAAGGATACATTTAAGGCAAAAAAAAACTATAGAAATAGGGATGAAATCAATGTCGCTCTATACAGACTAACAAATATATCCAATAAAAGCTTATATACCAAATTCCTTCTAAAAATATGTTTGTATAATTGCTACCTTTAGTTTGCATACCAGGCTTACGTGTACTAGAACACGGATGGGCGAACATCTTTAAATCGACTAAGAAAGTGATTTAGAGTTGATCGCTTTAAGAGGTGTGCCATGTGTAAAGTATTAATGAGCATTATTACAAACATCAATAAAAAAGGGTACTTTCAAAGGGTAATTCAAAAAATGGTACTTTTAAAAAAATGGTATTCTAGAAAGGGGTACATCAAAATTGGTTACTTTTTAAAAAATATTACTTTTTAAAAAAAGGTACTTTTTTTAAAAAAGGGTACTTTTTAAAAAAAAAAAGGGTACTTTTTTAAAAAAGCGGGACTTTTTTACGATAAAAGAGTTCTTTAAAACAAGAAAGTTTCTTGAAAAAAAAGGAATTTTTTTAAAGTTTACAAAAGTATTTTCTCGTTTTAAAACGGGCATTTTTTTATGAAAATATACCTTTTTAAAAAAGGTACCTTTTTTGGGATTATATATTTTTTTTCACATTAGCGATTTTCTTTACTATATCGGGATAAAGGTAAAAAAAAATAAAAAAAACAAACATATTGAACATATTGGACATTTTTTTTTTCATACTAGTATAGCCCAGCACTCGAAATTCGAGTTAAAATTCTAGAAAATATTATTTTTTCATTCAATTTAAAAATTTATGAATATTTAAATGACCCTAAAGGTATGCTAATCAATTTAAGCAATTCACAATTCAACACAGGGCGTGTAATCTACAATTTAAATAATTCTCATTAACAGGGTGTAACGAATTATTATAAATATTTTATTTTATTTAATTTAAAATATTTTAAAGACAGATTAAACATAAATTTTATCATTCTCAGCTTCTCTTCCATATGAACTATAACTATGCCAATTTTCAAACTCCTGCGTGCCCGGATATTGCTTAAAAAGGGGACTAAAAATTTACCTTCACGTACTAATATACAGATATCATGACCCATGGGACCGATTTCGATGATTTTAAATAACAACTCAATCGGGTGTTAATAAACGATATTATTCAAAATCGAAGAGTATAGCTTAGTTATCGTATTTCCACAGGCAGACGGACAGACCGTCATTGCTACATCAATTTCTTTTGTTATAGGGATCAAGAAAATGTATAATTTATGGGGTCGCTGGAGTATATTTCGAAGCATTGATTGACAAAGTCATATATACCCTTTGCCCAGTGGTGTGGAGGGTAAATAATATCATCTAACTAGAGTTCAAATATTATTGTCGTGGTTCGATTCATGAGACCAATCGTTGAAAGCGGCTGGCTTAAACGGCAGAATCACCATGAAAAAAGCTTATCTTCGCCCGCAAAATAAAAGAAAAAGACTAGAGTGGGGTAAAAGATATGAAAGCTGGGCTTTTAACCATTGATGAGAAGTAAAACACGGGGAGGTGCCGTAATGGTTTGAGGTTGGTTTTTTTGGCGAAAATGTTGGCGAGTTTGCAGAATCGACACCCCAGTACAAAACTATACTGACATATCGTGCCATAGTCACCGGATTAAGCAATTTTTATATCTGCAAAATAATGACCCAGAACATACATCAAAAATTTCTAAGCAGTATTTAGAGACCCAGGAAGCCACCTGACACAATCCTACAGAGCTACTGTGGGTTAAATTGGATAGAAAGGTTCAAACTACCTGTCCCACAACTAAGCAAGACCTGTTGAATAAATTGCAGGAAGCATTGAGCCAGATCGCTCCAGAAACTTAAAAAAAAATGATTCAAAGGATGCCGTTTAATTGTACGAAATGGAGGTGGCCATACTGATGAATCTAAACTTTAAGAACAGAGTGTAGAAGTAAATAATAAAGAACTAGCAGATTCCAGCGCTAGAAATTCGACTGCAATTTCTAGGCAGCATTATTTTTCAACTTAGCCAATTCAAAAACCAACACTTTTATGGTTTACTATTATTGTGCATGAGGATAACAAACTCATTAATAAACACATTAACAATTTTAATAAAACACACATAGCATATGCATAATCTTATGTATGTATTAGTAGCAACTTTAAATGCAATTTACACAAAGTTAAGGAAAAAATTTAAAAATCTGTAAATCTGCAAAACGGATAAAAAGAAATACCTTTCTAATAATATACGTTAGGTCAAAATCGGGATAAAACGGTAGAACAAAACATCGGTCACAACAAATCGCCTAGCCTATTTATATTATAGATATGTTTTTGAACAGTTTTCATTGAAAAATAAAGGAAATAAGGTCATTTTAAATTTAAGGAGGAGGGGTGGCAAATACTTTTGGACGGTTGTACTAATGGAACTAAGAAAATCAAATGGTTGCGTGATGCAGCTTTGTAAATAAGGAACTCATTGGATTTCCACTTTGAATATTACGCATCTCAAAAAAATGTTGGGAATATTACTGTATATTTTCCAAAATATCAGATGAGTTAAAACGACAAAAAAAAAATAAAAACCTAATCAATAGTTTTTAACCGTTTAAATAAATAAATTTAAACAAGTAATAAAATAATATAGCAATCTGTTTATAAAATCAATCATTAAACTCCATTCATTACTGATTTTATAACACATCAATTTGATTGTTAGAGAAACCGGTCAACATTGGTTTTTCATGTTGCCGACAAAAAAAACTATCCCCCTGAAACACGTGCTAAATATATTCAAAAGTAGATCACATCTGTCAAATTTTGAAGATAACAAAAATAGTGATGTTCAAAACTTACGACATGGAAACTGAAGTCATTAAAAAATATGTTCAGTGGACCACTTAGTAACTCATTAGTTAAATTTAGTTTTTTTTTTATTAAATTTAACATTTTGTTTTGTAACATAAAAGAAAACACACTATAATTAAAATTGAGGTTAAATATTTTAAATTAATGATTAACTCTGCCTAAATTATTGTAATGATAATGAATTATGATTAATTAATTTTTTATTAGTTATTATTAATTTTAATCATTAATTGCTCTGGTCTAAAAATGTAAAAAAATGACTGCAAGTTTTTTAACTAATCTGGGTAAGCTGAATTCGAATCTGGCATAAAAATTGGGCTATCACGTCTTGTTCCTTTTTTATCGCATGCTGGCAATACTGTAAAAGAGTCAATATCGATACTACAATTTCACAATAAGTAATTTGACAGAAGCCCACATTCATTCCAAATCTTCATAATAGTAACTTTTCAGCATGTCAGGGAGACCGTGTGTTACTGATTCAAGCTATTTTTGCTTTGTGTGTGGTGAATATTTGGTTGGCAAAAAAGGATCTGGAATATCAGAATCATTAAAATATGCATATTTACATTATTTTGGTTTTGCTGTCAGAAACTTGGACAAACCGTCGACACCGATAATGTTTTGTAATAGTTGCTGAACTATTTTATACAAGTGGTCAAATGGCAAGAAGGTCTATTTCGATTCTTCCAGTACTTTGGAGAGAGTCAAGTAACCACCAAACCGATTGTTATTTCTGTTTAACAAAAGTTGCTGGATTCAATATGAAAAATCGACAAAATATTACATACGCGAATGGCCCATTGGTTTCCAAACCAGTTCAACGTCCACCAAATGATCCATCACCAGTCATTCCCATTGCTACGAGCAGTGAGTCCGAAACATTTTTCACCAGCAGTGGTAGTTTGTATGAGGCTGATGATGAACGCCATTTAGAGACTCAAGCTGAGCTGAACGATCTAATTCGGGACTTACATTTAACGAAGCAAGACGCATAATTACTAGCTTAATGCATGCAGCAGTGGAAACATCTTGCAGTTGGGACAAAAGTAACAATCTATAGAGATATAAGCTTGGAATTGGCTGCATACTTTGAAAAGGAACACTCTATTCTATACTGTGCTGATGTTGATGATTTATTTAAAAAAATGAACCAGCCATATGACAAAACTGAATGGAGATTATTTATTGATGGCCCTAAGTACAGTTTAAAGGCTCTTCTTTTGCATAATAACGGGAATGAAAACCCATCCATACCAATTGCCCATGTCATTAATACAAAGGAAAATTACGAATCAATGACTGGAATTTTGAAATTAATCAAATACAACGATCATAAATGGAAGATCTGTGGTGAGCTTTAGGTGTGTGATTTAAATTTCTTTGTATATGTAGTAGTATAGACCATCGTAAATAACTGTTTCAGACCATTGGCTTGTTGACTGGTATGCAAGGAGGTTTCACAAAATATTGTTGTTTCCTTTGTCTATGGGATAGTCGCGCTACATGTCATCATTACGTCAGAGCAGAGTGGCAAAAAAGAACTGAGTATTCAACAGGAAAACAAAACACTTCAAATAAACCATTCATTGATCCAAATGACGTTCTTCTTTCGCCGCTGCACATAAAATTTGACCTTTCTAAGAACTTTGCCAGGGCTCTGGGCAAAGATGGTGCAGCATTTAAATATTTGTTAGCGGTTTTAACTAAAATTTGAAATTTCATATGCTAAATAACTTCACGCTTACACCACGCTGGCTTTCAAATGAAAATTTAACACCACACAATCACAACATGCTCAAATCCGCAATAAGATTAAAAAAGGATAGCAAACTAAAGTCAGCTTTTGCACTACGCGGCATTGTATATATCAAACAAACGGATGGAGATAAACCTATTCCAATTGAGATGCCTCATCAATTGCACCCATTTTTCTAATTGATAATATTGCCGATATAATTTCCTTATTCCCTGTTCATCCAGGGTTAATGCACATACTCATTCCTTATATATTATCCATTAAACCATTTTTTACAAGTCCTTATTTTTATACTTACATAACTTATTTTTTTATTTTGATTTTATTAAATCTTGATTTATTGAATGAATATTTTTGTAATTATTTATTTTTGCATCATTTCTTTTAATCAAAATTTTATCCTTAAATATTGTTATTTTCTAAAATTAACTTTCTCTTGTGTTGCTTTCCAAAATATGACAAATGATACTTGATAATAATTATAGTTCCAAAGACAACGTTTACAACATGATAAGAATCTTAGCTAAACAAAAATCTGGTATAAATGCTCAAAGTCTCAATAATAAAATGGATGAATTTCGGTACATCTTTGTTAATTCAGGTATTGATGTTATTTGCGTATCAGAAACGTGGTTTGATCTGGTCATTACTGATGCCATTTTTAATTTGTCTGGATATAATATATATCGTGCAGACAGATTAGGACATGCAGGCGGTGTCTCTATCTATATAAAGAAAGACATAAAATGTATCGTAAAGCTCAGTTCTGAAAAGATATGTAAAATTGAATATTTGTTTTTAGAAATAACCACTTCAGATCACAATAAAATACTTCTTGGGTGCCTTTGGAAAAATTGAGCCTTTGTCGTTATTGTATGAAGATATAATAATTGCTGGGGATTTTAACAGTAATCTACTATGTGTTAATGTGCTATCAGAACCCATGCAAGTTCTCGGTCTGTCACCTGTCAATTCAACAACTCCAACACATTTTCCCAATGGATCAAATAGTTTACTCGACGTCATTTTCGTAAATCATACTCGTAAAATTTTACACTATGACCAAGTTTCTGCCCCTGTTTTTTTCAAAACAAGATATACTCTTTGTCGTATACGAATCTTATATCTCTTCCGAAGTTACACATTACACATATCGTGATTTTAATAACATTGACGTTCTGCAGCTGAATCAGCGATTCAAAAACAAAAGTAATCATGGCGAAACAGCCACCGTGGTTTAACTCTACTATCAAAAGTCTAATTGATAAACGAGATGCTGCTTTTAAAAGATGGAAGAAGTTTAAAACACCCGAATTACAAGTTGTTTTTAATAATTTTAGGAAGGAGGTTAAGAAAAGTATAAACATAGCAAAATCTATGCACTATCAACATAAATTTACATCTGCGATTGACAGCAAAAGCAAGTGGAGAGAAATTCGTGCAATCGGTATAGGCAAACAAAATAATACTACTGTTGACAATGATGTTGACGTAAATATCCTAACTAATACTTTTGTGGATATACAAATCGCAAGTCCCAAAAATAATATATATGAAAATTACCACACAGTGAATTTGGATACCTTTTTCTCTTTTCATTGTGTTGAACCATCAGAAGTATTAACTAGCCTATTGTCTATCAAATCTGACGCTATTGGCATAGACGAAATGAACCCCCGTTTTTTGAAAGCTCTGATTCCAAAACTTTTGCCGCTTACAACATACATGTTTAATACGATTCTCACGAAATCAATCTTCCCTGAAAAATGGAAACAAGCAAAAATTCTGCCATTCCTAAGATTAACAAAGAATATAGACCTATCGCAATACTACCTTTCTTATCTAAAACTCTATTAAAATTAATGCATACACAGATAAATGATTATTTGAAGCAACAAGGTATATTATCTGAAAGACAGTCTGGTTTTCGACAAGATAGAGGTTGTATCACAGCACTTCTCGATGTGGCTGAAGATCTGAGGTCCAAACTAGACGATAATACGGTATCTTTCTTAGTATTGTTAGATCACAGCAAAGCTTTTGACACAGTAAATCATGCAATACTACTAACTAAGCTTGAAAAACTCTTCAACTTTTCCATTACTGCAACTAAGCTAATTAAATCTTACCTCATAAACCGCCAACAGGCTGTAAATTTTAATACCAAAACTTCTAACTTTGTCCATGTTAATAGAGGAGTACCACAAGGATCCATCTTCGGGCCCCTACTATTTTGTATGTATATAAATGATCTTCCGGATATACCGAAACATTGCCATATCCAAATGTCTGCTGACGACGTGCAGTTATATATAAGTACCAAGATTAACAACCTACATTACTGCATAGACAATATTAATGTGGATCTTGAAAATATCCAGAGATGGGCAGTTAATAACGGACTTTGCCTAAATCCATCGAAATCCAAATGCATTTTCATTTCTAAAAGTAAAACAACTTTAGATAGTGATATTATTTTAAAAATTAACAACTCTAAAATTGCTTTCGTTCAATCGTCAACAAACCTTGGCATAACCTTCAACTCGCAACTATCCTGGAAAACTCATATCAACATAGCGGCAGGAAATAAATGTGGCATGTTACGCAATTTGTGGGCTGTGCAATCGTCAACACCCCTTGGGATAAGAATGCTCCTTGCAAAAACATACCTAATACCAGTTCTAACATATGGTTGTGTAATATTTGCCAACTGTGACAGTTCTGATAGACTGAAATTATAAATGTTGTCTATAACAACATAGCAAGATATGTTTTTAATCGTCACCAAAATAGTTGTATTTCGTCGTTTTCTTATCAGATGTACAACATGAAGCTAGAGGATTTAATGAAATACAAAAGCCTTTTAATGATGCATAAAATTATTTATACTAGGGAACCAGTATACTTATCTAGTAAAATAAAGTTTGCTAGATCTAGAAGAGGAAAGAAATTGATACAACCTAGATTTAAAAGTCAATTGTTTGAAAGGCAATTTTTTATTTATTCTACCCGTCTTTGGAACGACCTACCATCTACTATTCAATTGGAAAGCAACACTTCTAAGTTTAAAAAGGAACTCTTAAAATTATACTAAATTATACTAAAATTATACAAAAAATTTATACTAAAATTATACTTTATTAAATATATCTCTAAATAACTGTAATGTTAACAAGTTGTGAAATTTTTGTATTCGTATATTAAGAATTTTTATGTACTGCTAACGTATACTAAGCTATCACTGTAATTTATAAGATTTATTCTTGTTGTGATAGTAATGAAGCAATAAATAATAATAATAATAATAATAAAATCAAAGAAGGCATATTTGTTGGCCCTCAGATCAGGAAGCTATTGAATGATGACAATTTTTCACAATGTTTATTGGAGAAAGAATATGTAGCATGGAAATCTTTTAAGAGCGTCGTGGACTGTTTTCTTGGAAACAATAAGAGTGAAAACTACAGACAAATTGTTGCTGAATTATTGAAAAATTATCACAAATTAGGTGCACGAATGTCACACAAAATGCATTTTCTTCATTCGCATTTAGATTTTTTTTTTCCACAAAACCTAGGTGCGGTGAGTGACGAACAAGGGAAGCGTGCTCACCAAGATTTAGTGAAAATTGAAAGAAATTATCAAGCATGCTGGGAGACCAAATCAACAAAATACAAACAACGTTCAAATAACGGCATTCCCTTTGGAAATTCATTGAATTTTAAATAAACTAATGATTTTTTTATTTAAAAAACGAATAAAAAAATTTTTTTGTATCTCGAAAACCTGACGTGATAGAGAAAAACCAATTACATATTCGAATTCAGCCAACCAAATTACCCTAGGAAAGATATTTGGTTGCTCCAGTCCAAAACCTTGTTGGCTGGTGTAATGAAAATGCTATCAATAACTTCAAATGTTTGTCACGTGATATCTGTTATATGGCTGGAGCTGGAGCTGGTGCTACTGAAATTCAATTGGGCAAACAAATTGCTGCTTTTGCCGATACCTGACCTGGTTTGGAACAGTATGCCCTTAGAGGTTTTACCACGGCTTTGGAAGCATTCCCTAAAGCTTTAGCACAAAATACCGTTGTTGATGGTATTGAAGTGGTCAAAGAGCTCTATTTCGCTCATAAAGAGGAGTCTGGTAAAAATATTGGTTTCAATATTGAAGCTGAAAAGGTCGAAACTATTGGTGTCACCACCACTAAGGTGTTCGATCTCTTCAAATCAAGATACTGAGATATGTTGATGCTGCCAACAAATTATTGTGGCCAAACGTGCTGGCGATGATGATGAGAGTTAAATTTGATACGTACTAATAATATGATTTTTCTTCTCCTATCGTATCTCGCTCAACCACATACACACATCCACACATATTAATCCTTAACTAGCAGATTCATTAAATAAAGACCCTAAAGGTATGCTAATCAATTATAGCCAATTCACAAAGCAACACAAAAAAAGAAACTCATTTTAATTACAAACACAATAGCAAATTTAATAAACACACACATAGCATTATATAATTTTATGTATGTATTACTAGCAATATTAAATGCAATTTACGCAAAATAAAGAAAAAAATTTTAAAATCTGTAAATCTGGTGAACAGTTAAAAAGAAATACCTTTCAAATAATATACGTTTAGTCAAAATTGGAATAAAACGGTAGAACAAAACATCGATCACAAGAAATCGCCCAGCCTATTAATATTATAGATTTATAACTATAAAAGATATAAATTATATATAAAATTATTTAAAAGTGTAGTTATAATTAATGTAGTTATACTGCCCCAATGAATGGTTGTAACCACCAATAAAAAAAATTTAATTCCATTAAATGAACTAAATTTAACAGTTTATACAATCGAATTTACTTAAATCATCAGCTGCCTTAAACTTCGTACAGTTATTGCGAAAATATTACTTAGTAATCGCAACAGAATAATGTGATACTAGCAGATTCCAGCCCTGGAAATTCGAGTGTAAATTCTAGGAAATTTTATTTTTTCATTAAAAAAAGACCCTAAAGGTATACTAATCAATTATAGCCAATTCACAATTCAACACAAAAAACAAACTAATTTTTATTACAAACACATTAACAAAATTTAATAAACACACACATAGCATTGTATAATTTTATGTATGTGTTAGTAGTAACTTTAAATGCAATTTACTCAAAATAAACGAAAAAATTTAAAAATCTGTAAATCTGCAAAATGGCTGAAGAGAAATACTTTTCAAATAATATACGTTTGGTCAAAATCAGGATAAAACGTAGAACAAAACATCAGTCACAAGAAATCGCCTAGCGTATTAATATTATAGATTATATGGGACTATCAAAATTCGGTTGTCAACAAATTCAGTTATCACAATGAATCCGTTTTCTGCGTGCATATATATAATTCTTTTCCATTTGGATTTTGTAACCGAGAAATTGTGACCGAATGAATTAAAAAACTTTTGGCAATCTGAACATATTGTTGACATGTTATGGACATGTTTGTTGGAAGTATTGACATTATGGTTAGAAAATTTTTTTATTATTTTTTTTTTTTTTCATATATAACTATCAACTAAATAAGAATAGAATAATAACACTTCTACAAAGTATATAACTACTTGTCAATATCGCTTATTTGATATTTGATCATATTGTTTTAAAAATATTAAAATTTTTTTCAGCATATCTTAAAGTTTCTGTAGCGTTTTTTCAAAGCAAAGAAATTTGCGCTATTTTTGTTATGGCAACATGAAAATCAAACCAATAGATCTAATATATTGATCAGTTTTTAGATTAATTAATTTTTATAAAAAAAAAAAAAAACGTCACAACATTTTCATTTACCTCCCTTAGATTTTTCTCTGATAATTAGTTTTATTTTGTTGTAATTAAAGTTAATAACGGCGCTTTTCTTTCATTTGTAACGCTTGATTTAAGTAGTGATTAAAGCCTAAAACTAATGAAAAACCTCCTCTCTTGTTATAACTTTTATTAAGTTGCTAACTGGCTGGCTGGATGGTGGCTGGCGCTACCAGAAAAAAGAAGTTGCGGTTATTTTATACGAGTATCGAAACTATATATGGTTAAACAAAAACCATGTACCAATCTAATAAAAGCATGTTCAATGTGTAACAATGTTGCGTAAGATGGTTTTCATTAAAACAACAACATAATAACAAAAACTAAACAAACAAAATTACAGCAAAACTAAAACTGACCGACCGACCGAAGTAACAAGAAATACCAAAAAAAAAAAAAAAGAGAAAAAACATAATCATGCAAACTAGGAAAATCAACTCAAAAATGAAAAAGCTTTCGGCTATTATAACTTTTGCATTCTACTTGGTGGAAAAAATATTTGCTGCCACATGGTTCAAAATGTATTTGAGTTCAAAAATTAAATAAAAATTTAAATGGTAATTTTTCACTTAGACTTTTCTCTATTTTGGAAGAATTTATAAATTAAAAATGACCCCGCAAACGTTGTTCCGCCTGAAATTAGTATTATATCTCCAGATTTGTGTTGATATGTATTTCAAGTATAGAAGGAATTTGTTTTTAATAAGAATAAAATGAAATTCAATATATTATTTTAAATTCACATTTTATTTTCGATTTAATAAATTTCATTTTGTTTCACATAACACTGTCTTCCTTTGATCTTATTAAATAATAATTTATTGTAAAGCCAACGTTTTTTGTTTCACCATTTTCGACGCAGGCTACATGTATGGTAATTGGATATAGCCGGAGCATGAATTTTCCAAATCCCAGCTGCAGGCTTCCATTCGCTGGCATTGAGATATGTTGATTGGCATTGCATAGGCCAAAGCGAATTGGGAATTGTAAGACTTTAAATGCAATTGGAGAATCTGTTGGAAATATCGTGATTCTTGGCATGAATTTGCTATTGTTAATTGTCGATTCAATATAGTTACCCAATATCTATATATTAATGCGTGAAGGTAAATTTTTAGTTCCCTTTTTAAGCAATATGCGGGCACGGAGGAGTGTGAAAATTGGCATAGTTTTAGTTCTTACGGAGGAGAAGCTGAGAATGATAAAATTTTTGTTTTATCTGCCTTTAAAATATATTAAATTAAATAAAATAAAATATTTATAATAATTCGTTACACCCTGTTAATGCGAATGATTTAAATTATATATCAGACCCCCTGTGTTGAATTGTGAATTGCTAAAATTGATTAACATACCTTTAGGCTCATTTAAATATTCATAAATTTTTTATATATATAGACTAAAAAAAAACATTGAAAGACAAAAATTTTATGAAAAAATATTTTCTAGAATTTGCACTCGAATTTCGAGTGCTGGGCTATACTGATTTTCTTGAAAATGAAACATGTTCCCTTATATAATTTAGTTGCATTTACGTTTCGCAGCAGTATAATTGATGATCCAACTTTCAAGAGTAAATTATGTGGAGGAAGCAGCTGGCAAATCAAGCGAATTTAAAAAGTCAGTTCGAAAACTAAATTCGTCAGCTCCTTGCATAATTACAGACGACATCACACAAACTTGCAAAGATCTCGATATCATAGTATACGAGATATGTGATATTGAATAATTTCACTGTAAAGGAGTTCTACGTTCATCCATCCGATATCGTCCAGTTCAGCACGGCTTCTCATAGTAGTAACAGATGTTCTCATACAAATTTTCAAAGCTATTCCTGTTACTGGACTTGAGATGTGTGATATTAAATTTTTTGCTTCGTATGGGGATGCACGGTAGAGGTATTCTTATTATGAAATATTGGATTTTTATATACCCCCGGGTAGATTCTGGATTTTGGATTTTTATATACCCCCGGGCAGATTCTGGTTCCTTTATATTAAAAAAATTAAAAAATCAAATTTGGAGCAAATCCGAAAATTTTAAGTGGACCCGGAAACGACTTCAAATATTCAGCTGGTAAATAAGGGCAAAACATCTATTTTTATACATTTCTCACTTTTTAATCGGAGTTTTTCATTACTTTTCTCAAAACATAATGCATGAAAAAATTATTTAATTTTTCCCCTTCACCCCATTCTACCCTATTATATGGGCTGCATGATATTTTATGTGTGTTTTTTAGCAATTGTAATAACGGTAAATTTTTAAAAGTATGTATATCCGATTAATAAAATGTATTATTTTAGAACACTTTACTATTTGTGTAGATTATTCCTAGAAATTGTGTTTACCTCAATCGCTGTTGATAACGGGACATTTTTTCAAACTGTGTCTTCCTCAGCAACAGTCGCTGCTTATAACAGGACATTTTTTGCAAACATTGTCGCTAAAACGCCAAAAACTGTGATTTAGTTTATTTTTCAATTGTTATGTAAGTGGTGATCAGAGTGAAGTGATTTTTTAAGAGTGAAATTAATTAATTTGTATAACAAGTGGTGTTCTAAAGTTAAAAAAACTCAATATAAATATATAACAATTAAGATGTCCAAAATATCATTGAAATCAACTGCACCAAGCACTTCAATCGTTAGAACACGCAAAGCCATTGAAAATTTAAGGAAAATCGATTTAGTTGGGAATGTTTCTTACCAAATTACTGGCGCAAAACTTCCGTCCAATCGTCAGGTCTTTCAAGTCCAATTTTACAATATGCGCTTTGTAAATCTTTCAGCAAAGCTAAGTACGAAATTGACAGTCGATGCAATCCAAATATTTTGGAATCAAGTACATATACCGTTTCGAAAAGAGGATATATGTGTTGACAAATTATTAAAATTATACGAAAAATGGGAAAATATTAAAAAAAAAGACCCTGAGAAAAGATCCAATGCCCAAAAACAAGCTGTTGAAACTTTTATTGAACATCTGGACGAGTTATTTGATATTGCAACAGTCGATGCGCTAGACAAAATTCGGATTGTAGAAGATAGACTGTTTCTAGTAATGCAAAGACAGAAAAGACGCCCAGGTTACATGGCTGGTGTCGATATGGCTTTATGGGATCGAGAAAAAAAGCACAGGAACGAAGAGATGAAGAAGCTGCACGTAAAAGGAAGCACGAAGAGTAAAAATCGAGCAAAGTAAGTTTTGTATATTAATAAATTTAAGTTTTTAATATTCAGTTATCTATTTTCTACAGATGTTTCTCTACTTATGGAGTGGAGTGATGAGGATAGTGTTAAAAACTTACCAATTAACAACACGACTATCGAGAAAGAAAGCTTAAGCTCAAACTCTTTATTTGGTCGAAAACGAGGTCGCAAAAGTTTTATTACAGATCGGTTAGCAGCAGCGGTGGACAATTCCAAAGTCTCTGATGGAATGGCAGTTCACATTCTCATAGAAGCAGCTGAAGCATTAGGACATCGCGTAAAGGAACTTGTCATTAATCGATCAACTATTCATCGCTTGCGCCAAGAAAACCGTTTAAAACAATCTAAAGAAATTTCAGCTGGTCTTACGAATAATGTAAGTTGACTTTTTTTAATTATTCAGCAAAAGGTAGTATTAAATTTGTGACAATCTAACTATCATTTACAGGTTAGTAAAATTAATCCACAAAAGTTGATCGGATTGCAATTTCGCTAAGCTATACATCGAAGTTTCTTGGTGCATCGAAAGTAGAATCCTCAACTGACAAAAATATTGTTGACCAAGTAAACGGCTTGTCATATGATACATCTACAAATATTGGTATCAAGACAGGCGCCGCTGTCCTCTTAGAAAAAAAAATTGGACGTAGTCTAATTAATCTACCTTGCCGCCACCATGTGTATAAAATAATAATGCGCAGCGTGTTCGAAACAAAGTTATATTCAACCTCTGCTCCAGAAGTCTCAGTATTTGAAAAATTTGCCAAATCGTGGCCAAATTTTAACAAAGAATTATTTAGAAGTGGTAATGAAGATGCAACTGTTTGTTTACAAATAAGTCCAGATGAACATGCAAATTGTATAAAGTTTCGTTATGTTCAACTGACTTAATCTCAAAATCGAGAAGACTATAAAGAATTACTCCAGTTGGTCTTAATCTTTCTTCGTGCAGAGCAGTATAACGCCTGGTCCAACTAGCCATGCACTCTGGATGTCAAAAGCAATATATTCCTTGAAAATATTTCTGTTACGTGACCAATTCTCACTTACGAAAAATTAATCAAATGGATTACGCGATATTTGCATTTTTCTAGTGAAACTTTATATTAAAGCCTGGTTCAGATGTGCTAACGCAATAGAGGCACCGCTTCAAGATTTGACTTTTATTCAAGATGCTATAAAGTATTCAGAAATTTACCCAGAAATCTCAGCAGTAATTCTTAGAAAAATTAGCAACCATTTATGGCATATTTCTGAGAAAGTAGTAGCTCTAGCCTTTTTCGATTCAAAAATAAGTGTTGAAGAAAAATGTAAAATGGTTGAAAACCTTAAATTAAGAGAACCAGTTGTAAAATTACAAAATGGTCGATATTATACGAATTATATGGACTTTCAAAAATACTCCTTATGTGATTTTATATCAGAGAAAACAAAGTATTTCTTCAGTCGGTTTTGTTTGACCCTTCAACTTGGGAAACATCATTTGAATTTGAGGAAGGTTGGACATTCTGTAAGGACTTATTGTTGTAAATGATACTGCTGAGAGAGGCGTTAAGTTCATTCAAGATTTTAACAGAATATTAACCAATGATGAAGAGGAAAAACAATTGTTGCTTCAGGTTTTTGAGGCTTATCTATCGTATAAAAAATCTGATCTAATAGTTTATCCATAATTTTAAGAAATATAGATCCAGAAATCAATTCTCTAATCCAATTTTATATTTTTTATTTATTTGAATAAACATAATCAGGTATGTGATGGAAATCGATCGATTTCAAAAGTGAAATCGATTTTAAAATCGACAACGGTGTGATGAATTTCGATCGATTTCATTTTCCACTTTTGTATCATTCCCTATCATTTCTTTTGAAAAATACAACAATTTATTGACAAGTTGTAGTGAAAATTGTAAAATAAACATTTATGAAATTTATAAGTAAATATTTGCAAAATCATTAAATGTCGGTTATTTTGGCAGCATCCTATTTGTGATTAGAAGAGGATAATAAAAAAGAAACCATAAAGAGGAAACGTTTACGTAACAACTCGGATCCACAGAACAAAATGGAATTTGAAATCGACACTATAAAATGAAAAATATAAACGCATCACAACTTTAATTGAATTTAAATCGTTTTAGTGTCTAAATCGATTTCCATCACATACCTGAATAAATATAAAAAATTTTTGAAAAAATTATTCAACATTTTTTTCGTATAGAGGTATATTGAAGTCGTTTCCGGGTCCACTAAAAGTTATCGGACTCGCTCCAAATTTTACTTATTATTTTTTAAATATAAAGGAATATAAATCTGGCCGGGGAAGTGGAATCAAAGCACTTCAAAATGTGGCCATACTAATAAGAACACCTCTAATGCACAGCCTACCGATTCAACAAGGCTGCTCATACCAATAATCTGTGAAATCACGCCAAGTATCGTTACTCTCCCTTTTATATTACTCAAGATAAAGAATATTTAAAATCCACTTTGTATGGGATGTAACAGGCCCACTTACTTTTTTCGCGAATTTTTGATATATTTTAATATATATTCTGTTATTCGGGGTGAAGACATATCTAATAAATGAAAAGTGATTAAAATCGGTACAACAGCGCTAAAAAATTTAATTTTCATGTTTTTTTTAAACTGGTAATAAGAACTTTGCTTCTCCGTTTCCAAGTAAACATAATTATATATAATAGAGCTCATCAATGACTCATTAATCTGTGTTCTGTGTATTCCTTAATGGTGTACGCATACGTATGATTAAATATCACTCATACGTATACGTATTAACTTCGGCTGGGAGCAAAAATTGATCACTAGGCGACGTAGAGCGGTATGGCTGAAATTTTAAACCTATTTGAAATGTATTGAGCAAAATGCTCACTAACTATTTATAGGGTTGCCAGATTAAAATACAAACATTTTCTATAATTTTATATAACTATAACTTATGTGTATTTAATTCATCAGCGGGCGCCCAAGTCGCCTTTCAACTGACTAACTCATTTCCGATTGTACTCCCGAAAAGATCTATTGATTACTGAAATTATGAAACTATCTTAGTAAACATCTACTTCTACTGATTTTTAGAAATTATCAAATGCTTTCAGAACACTTCTATTGGTTTTCAGGAATTATCAATTGTAATTCAGAAATTATCAAATCTATTTCTGACACAATCTATTGATTTTCAAAAATTCTCACACGTATTTCAGAAATCATCAAATGTATTTCAGAAAGTATGAAATGAATTTCAGAAATTATGAATTTCATTTCAGAAATCATCAACTGAACATCAACTGATTTTCAGAATGTATTTTAGAAAACATTAATTGATTTTCAACATTTATCAAATATATTTCACAAAAATCTAATCTATATTTCAGAAATGATCAAATGTATTTCAGAAAAAATCTATAGATTGTCAGAAATTATCAAATGTATTTCAGAAAGTATGAAATGAATTTCAGAAATTATGAATTTCATTTCATAAAACATCATCTGAAATTCAGAAATTGTCAAATATATTTCAGAAATTATCACATGTATTATGGAAAATAATTTAATAATAAAACGATTTTTTTTTTTGATATTACACTGTGCGTGTGATATTTCCTGAAATAGCCAAAATATATAAACGAAATAGGTTTTAATATTCATTTATCTATATATTAATACGTGAACCTCAATTTTTGGTTCCCTTTATAAGCAATATGCGGACACGGAGGAGTGTGAAAATTGGCATAGTTATGGTTCATATGGAGGAGAAGCTGAGAATGATAAAATTTATATTTAATCTGTCTTAAAAATATATTAAATTAAATTAAATTAAATATTTATAATCATTCGTTACACCCTGTTAATGCGAATGATTTAAATTATATATCACACGCCCTGTGTTGAATTGTGTTGAATCCTGACCGTATTTGGTAAAGTCACTTATATTTAGAAAAAATATATACGAACCAAATTTGAAAAAAATCTGTGCAATATTTTTCTTTTTTGATAGATTTAGATGAAGATCGGGAAGCAGCTCTATATGGGGCCTATGACTAAGAATTGTCCTATAGGGATTATTTTTGGACTACTGATTAATGGATATAATAAACACATACAAACCCAATTTGACTGAGATCTATATGATTATTTGGATCTTATGGCAATTTATGTCGATTTCATAGGGGTCATTTGTATGGGGACTAGGTCTGAACATGGACCGAATTTCACCAATTTCATGAGCGTTCATCCTATGGCCGATAAAAGCTTATATACCAAATTTCATTAATATATATTCATATCTGCGACCTGTAGTTTGATTACAACGTTTACATGGACACACAGACGGACGGACGGACATCGCTAAATGGACTCAGAAAGTGATTCAGATAATAATAAAAGAGGGGTCTAGGTTAAATATTTTTGGTAGTTACAAACAGCAGCAAAAAGTCATTATACCCAAACCACATAGTGGTTTAGGGTATAAAAATGAAAAATAAAATATGAAAAATAAAAATGGAATATGGAAAATGAAGAATAAAAATAAAAATAACAAAAATAAAAAATTAAAAATAAAAAATAAAAAATAAAAAATAAAAAATTAAAAATAAAACATAAAAAATAAAATATGAAAAATGGAAAATGAAGAATAAAAATAAAAATAAAAAAATTAAAAATTAAAAATAAAAAATGAAAAATATAAAATGAAAAATGAAAAATAAATTAAGAAAAATGAAAAAGAAAAATAAAAAAATAAAAAATTAAAAAAAAAAAAAATAAAAATAAAAAATGAAAATTAATGAATGAGAAATTAAAAATAAAATATGAAAAACGAAAAATGAAAAAGAAAAATCAAAAAAAATAAAAAAATAAAAAATTAAAAATAAAAATGAAAAATGGAAAATGAAGAATAAAAATAAAAATAAAAAAAATTAAAAATTAAAAGTAAAAAATGAAAAATATAAAATGAAAAATAAAATATGAAAAATGAAAAACGAAAAATGAAAAAGAAAAATAAAAAATGAAAAATAAAAATTGAAAAATAAAAAAAAATAAAAAATTAAAAATTAAAAAAAAAGGAAAAATAAAAGAAATAAAAAATAAAAAATTAAAAATAAAAATGAAAAATGAAAAATGAAGAATAAAAATAAAAATTAAAAAATTAAAAATAAAAAATATAAAATGAAAAATTAAAAATAAAATATGAAAAATGAAAAACGGAAAATAAAAAATGAAAAATAAAAATATGAAAAATTAAAAACGAATAAAAAAACGAACGAAAAATAAAAAGAAAAATAAAAAAAATAAAAAATGAAAAATAAAAAATCCAAAATCAAAAATAAAAAATGAAAAATCAAAAATAAAATAAAATAAAAAATGGGAAATGAAAAATAAAAATTAAAAATAAAAATAAAAAAATAAATAAAAAATGAAAAATAAAATATGAAAAATGAAAAACGAAAAATAAAAAATAAAAAACCAAAAATAAAAAATGAAAAACGAAAAATTTAAAATAAAAAATGAAAAATTATAGATGAAAAATAAAAAACGAAAAATGACAAATGAAAAATGAAAAATGCTAAATAAAAAATGAAAAACGAAAAATTAAAAATTAACCAGTTGAAATAATATATAGTAAATATTTTTATATTATCGTTGTTTGCTATAAATGATACATAGATGACGCTTTCTGTTTGATTTTAGAAAGTGCCATACAAAAATCTTTAATTACTAGAAGTTTACACATTTTCCCTGTGATCGGACTCACATGATTTTTTTTTTTTTAATAATTTTTTTTTATTTTTTAACAGGAATCTGTATGCCATTGAGGGGCTACCAACGATGAATAAGATTATACAAAAATCATCCAAAGCTAAAATTAATTGATATTTTCTGAAATACAATAATAGTAATAATTTATTTTAGAATTTTGTTGAAGACAAATTGAGTTTCTTAAAATAGCATTTATTCGAAACAGAATAATCTTTAGCCAAAAATTCAACAAACCGGTCCTAAATTTTATACAACAGAATATTTCAGTTAATTTAAGGCCAGTTTTCTCTGGTTAGCAAAAAACAGTAAAATTTCTATTTAAAAAAAAAAAGTTGTGACATTTTATAAAATCATAAAAAAATAATTTTTATTAATAATAATATTTAATTGGTTCAAGCTTGCGACTGTGTATTCTAAACTATTTACTACGTATACGTTTTATTTAAATTAAAAGTTGGTCATAATCAGACCAGTTACCAGTTTCCATTTAAGGCTGAATATGTACGAGTATATAAGAACAGGCTCAGTTTAGTTCTCCTGTATAAATAATATCGCTACATATTTACTCTGTAAGGTTACAGTTTCTGTTACTAATTTATTCAAAATTTATATTCTATAAATTTCAATAAACAGAAAGACAAAAAAAACACTAAACTAAACGGGTTCCAATTTTAGCATATTAAGTTCAAAATATATACATATATATATACATATATATATGTAGGTATATAAAAAAATACATAATTTACAAACAAACGACGGACGGGTATAAATATAATTGTATGTACGAGTGTGTATGTAGTAGTTATATTAGCGTACAAGTTACACCCAATTTGGCACAAAAAATGCTAAATGTACGTTTCGTTCGAAGTGTGTATAATTTTAGTTGTTTTCTTTAATGAAAACACAAGACAACTTAAATAAACTTTTAACAAGTTGATATGCAAGCTTTAATAAAACAACAAATAACAATAACAACAACATAATATAATATTTGAAAAAAAAAACTATTACTAGAAGTAAAGAAACAGAAATAAGAGTGTTATATTCGGCTATGCCGAATCTTTGATACTCTCCAACGGGCTTTAACGTTTACAATAATATCTGGACTTATTGCACTACTTATGAATAACAAATGTAAACAACACTATTTGTTAAACTAATAATAAATTAAATGGTGCGTGGTAAAGAAGAAGAAAGCATATATTTCAAAAATTCATAACTGCACTGTATTCTTAATCGGACCGGTTTCTGGACAGAGTTGTATCTTCTGAAATTAATACAAAGTAAAGCTGTATGGTACGAAAACTGAAAACTAACCACACTGCTCGTAGGCCTGACTTTAGGTGAGTGTGTTAAAGCGCTGACCAAAAAGTGCAAGTACGAGTGTATGTGAAGGTTCACGGTTCAAAACCTCACGGCCGCCCTAAGTAGAAAAAATTTTCATATAGAAACTATCTATTCAATTAAACCATAACAATTATCACAATGTTCAATAAATCGCTGATGAAGGCTGAAATGCCAGAAACCGGTCCGATTAAGAATACAGTGCAGTTATGAATTTTTGAAATATATGCTTTCTTCTTCTTTACCACGCACCATTTAAACAAAATTAAAAATTGCATATTAATTACAGTAGTAATTGCAATATGTCTGAAAAATGACGATAAATCAAATAATACTAAATTATTATAACAAACACACTGAAAAATTTTTAGCATATTTTAGAGGTGTCACCATATTTGAGGTCATATCTTGGCACAATGATGCCCGATTTACCCCATTTTAAATACCAAACTGCTCGGAACAATGACAAACAATATTATCCCAATCTTACCCATTTATTTGGTATATTTTGTGAATGAGCGTGATTTAAACAGATAGACAGACAGACGGACAGACGAAAATCGTTATTTCGACTCGAGTTGTTAGAAGGATTAGGAATATATGTACTTGTGTACTTTATGGGGTCGCAAACTCATTTTTCGATATGTTGCAAATGGAATGACAAACTAATATATACCCTTTGCAGTGGTGTGGCGGGTATAATAACACCAATAGTTTTTTGTACCCTACAGCACTCTACGGTACAGGGGGATTATGAATGGAGAATCATTTTCAAAATGCAATTTTGATACAAATGTCTTTGTCCGAAACTTGTATTGAATTAATAAGAGTAAATTGTGACTTCTTAACCTTCCCTCGTAGTTAATTAGGAGTCAACACTGATTCTGTCAACTAGCTTCTGAAACATCTTAAACAAGTTACGTAATGTAGTTTGTGTTTGACAGACATTGAAAGCAACAAACCTCGAGAATTTTTGTAAAAATTTAAAAAAAAAAATAATGAATTTCAAGTGCTCATAAAATATTATTTTTTTTTTTTCAGAAAAAAATCATCACCATCAAGGAAACCTTCAATAGTTCAGAAGTTGTTTACTGAATTCGTTTGTGGTCTTACCAGCACAAGCGATGCCGAACGTTCAGGTCACCCAAAAGAAGCCGTCACACCAGAAATCGTCGAAAAAAAAATAGAATGATATTGCGAATGTAGATGCGTAAGATGGTAGCTAGTCAGGCATCTCAACATCATATTTTATATGTAAAGGGTGGTTTTTAAGCCTGGTAGAACTTGAAATTGAACAAAATAGCACAAAAATAAAATTTTAAATGAAAAAAAAATTTCGAAGGATCAATACATAGCCTTAATATTTGAAAATGATTTCGGGCATATGCCACCATGGGATTTTTTTCTGGTGAAAAAATTGAATATATTGGATAATAGGTAGCTGTTAAAAAGATTGGAGATGTAGGTAATATTGTCGATTATATTTATAAATTATTAAGTTATGCCATTGGTATGCAAAGTCAAGCATATCTCTTTCAGTTATTGAGTTAGTAATAACATTTTGAAAAATAACATTTTGTTTTAAGCAAAATTATAATTTACTAGCAGATTCCAGCGCTCGAAATTGGAGCGCAATTTCTAGGCAACTTTATTTCTCAACTTAGCCAATTCAGACACCAAAACTTTTTTGGTTTATTATTATTGTGAATGACGATATCAAACTCATCAACACATTAACAAATTTAATAAACACACACATAGCATATGGATAATTTTATATATGTATGTATGTGTTAGTAGCAATTTTAAATGGAATTTATTCAAAATAAAGGAAAAATTTTAAAAATCTGTAAATCTGGTGAACAGCTAAAAAGAAGTACCTTTCAAATAAAATATATTCGGTCAAAATCGGGATAAAACGGTAGAACAAAACATCATCAACATATTATTGATTAATATTTAAATTAAAACATCATATGTATATAATTTATATTTGAATATGTCCCGTGAGCCGAGCTGCCCTTAGCAGCTAGTGCTTACTTAATATAATTTTGTAATAATTTATTATTACATAGTTATTAAATAAATATATAAATAATTGAATATGTCCCCACATTTATTTCTCTTCCATCTGCCATTTAATATATTTGTGTAGCGTGTATTACTATAACTTTTTCATTCTTATTTGTTTTTTTTTTTTTTTTACAACACTACTAAAACCTGCAATGCATAAGATTTGAATACGAAAAAATTATAAAACAAAAGCTTAAAAGAAACCGTACGGTATTACTCGTACAGTTGCAAAAAAAGAAAAACAACCGTTTTGTTGTAAATATGTTTTTCTTAAGGCTGCCTCTTTCATTTTTTTCAATGAAAGTGAGAGTTTTTAAACAAGAAGAACTATGAAAAAAAGTTTTAAGCTTACATACTCAAGAGATGAGGAGTTGAAGAAAGAGAGAGAGAGAGAGATTGAGAGTAAACTGAACTATAAACTGCAGCTCACTTTATAAAGCTTTTTATATATATAGTGGATATCTCTTAAAACTATATGATCTTAAGTTTTGTTAATGTTTATTTAACTGAGCATAGTTTTAGGCTGTAAGCTGAATTATAATAAATAAACTAAAACATATATTTCAGTTCATATGAAACCAAAAAATATTTGTTAACCCTTCAACCCATCCTAAAAAAATTAACACAAGTTACCATTAGGGGTCTATATAGAACCAATTCAAAATTAATATGTTTTAAAGTAGTTTTGACATAGCTGCCAACTTTTACAAGAGTTTATGTTCAGTTAAGCCAAAAATGTTCTTAAGTTAAATGTGCTTACCTGCCTAAATGTGCATATATGTACATATGTAGATTGAAAAGATCATCTATAATTTATTTGATATTTCTTTAATTTTTTTTATCTTACACAAAACATTTTATATACATTTCTTTTTATAGAAAAAATCAAGTAAAAGTGTTAAATTCGGCTGTGTCAAATTATTTGATGCCCTCCACCTGCGTCTTAAACTCAATATTATACCCAACGTTGAGTACGGCTACACTGAAACATTAATTCCGAATACCAATTAAATTTAAAGTTAATTGTTTTCTATTATAATTCCTTTTTATACAAAATAATGATCGTGTAAAGAATTAATTACTATTTGATTACTAGAGTAGAAATCCTATAAGTACTTTATAGAACACTAACGAAATTTATGATTTAGCGCAGCCGGCGTTATAATACCCAAAGTTTGATCCCTATTATAATTAAAAAAAAAACAAGAATTCAAATGATTCTAAAAGTTAGTAATATTAAAAATAAACTAATTTTAAAATATTTTTATCTCAATTAGCAAAAAATATGTCAATTTAAGGGTACATTTAATACAAAAAAAAAAAAAAAACTCAATATAGCTTTTAATATTTAATTCTTAATTTTTAATTTTAAATTTTTAATTTTTAACTTTTAATTTTTAATTTTTAATTTTTAATTTTTAATTTTTAATTTTTAATTTTTAATTTTTAATTTTTAATTTTTAATTTTTAATTTTTAATTTTTAATTTTTAATTTTTAATTTTTAATTTTTAATTTTTAATTTTTAATTTTTAATTTTTAATTTTTAATTTTTAATTTTTAATTTTTAATTTTTAATTTTTAATTTTTAATTTTTAATTTTTAATTTTTAATTTTCAATTTTCAATTTTTAATTTTTAATTTTTAATTTTTAATTTTTAATTTTTAATTTTTAATTTTTAATTTTTAATTTTTAATTTTTAATTTTTAATTTTTAATTTTTAATTTTTAGTTTTTAATTTTTAATTTTTAATTTTTAATTTTTAATTTTCAATTTTCAATTTTCAATTTTCAATTTTTAATTTTTAATTTTTAATTTTTAATTTTTAATTTTTAGTTTTTAATTTTTAATTTTTAATATTTAATTCTTAATTTTAAATTTTTAATTTTTAACTTTTAATTTTTAATCTTTAATTTTTAATTTTTAATTTTTAATTTTTAATTTTTAATTTTTAATTTTTAATTTTTAATTTTTAATTTTTAATTTTTAATTTTTAATTTTTAATTTTTAATTTTTAATTTTTAATTTTTAATTTTTAATTTTTAATTTTTAATTTTTAATTTTTAATTTTTAATTTTCAATTTTCAATTTTTAATTTTTAATTTTTAATTTTTAATTTTTAATTTTTAATTTTTAATTTTTAATTTTTAATTTTTAATTTTTAATTTTTAATTTTTAATTTTCAATTTTCAATTTTTAATTTTTAATTTTTAATTTTTAATTTTTAATTTTTAATTTTTAATTTTTAATTTTTAATTTTTAATTTTTAATTTTTAGTTTTTAGTTTTTAATTTTTAATTTTTAATTTTTAATTTTTAATTTTTAATTTTTAATTTTTAATTTTTAATTTTTAATTTTTAATTTTCAATTTTCAATTTTCAATTTTTAATTTTTAATTTTTAATTTTTAATTTTTAATTTTTAATTTTTAGTTTTTAATTTTTAATTTTTAATTTTTAATTTTTAATTTTTAATTTTTAATTTTTAATTTTTAATTTTTAATTTTTAATTTTTAATTTTTAATTTTTAATTTTTAATTTTTAATTTTTAATTGTTAATTTTTAATTTTTAATTTTTAATTTTTAGTTTTTAATTTTTAATTTTTAATTTTTAATTTTTAATTTTTAATTTTTAATTTTTAATTTTTAATTTTTAATTTTTAATTTTTAATTTTTAATTTTTAATTTTTAATTTTTAATTTTTAATTTTTAATTTTTAATTTTTAATTTTTAATTTTTAATTATTAATTTTTAATTTTTAATTTTTAATTTTTAATTTTTAATATTTAATTTTTCATTTTAAATTTAAAATTTTTAATTTTTAATTTTTAATTTTTAATTTTTAATTTTTAATTTTTAATTTTTAATTTTTAATTTTTAATTTTTAATTTTTAATTTTTAATTTTTAATTTTTAATTTTTAATTTTTAATTTTTAATTTTTAATTTTTAATTTTTAATTTTTAATTTTTAATTTTTAATTTTTAATTTTTAATTTTTAATTTTTAATTTTTAATTTTTAATTTTTAATTTTTAATTTTTAATTTTTAATTTTTAATTTTTAATTTTTAATTTTTAATTTTTAATTTTTAATTTTTAATTTTTAATTTTTAATTTTTAATTTTTAATTTTTAATTTTTAATTTTTAATTTTTAATTTTTAATTTTTAATTTTTAATTTTTAATTTTTAATTTTTAATTTTTAATTTTTAATTTTTAATTTTTAATTTTTAATTTTTAATTTTTAATTTTTAATTTTTAATTTTTAATTTTTAATTTTTAATTTTTAATTTTTAATTTTTAATTTTTAATTTTTAATTTTTAATTTTTAATTTTTAATTTTTAATTTTTAATTTTTAATTTTTAATTTTTAATTTTTAATTTTTAATTTTTAATTTTTAATTTTTAATTTTTAATTTTTAATTTTTAATTTTTAATTTTTAATTTTTAATTTTTAATTTTTAATTTTTAATTTTTAATTTTTAATTTTTAATTTTTAATTTTTAATTTTTAATTTTTAATTTTTAATTTTTAATTTTTAATTTTTAATTTTTAATTTTTAATTTTTAATTTTTAATTTTTAATTTTTAATTTTTAATTTTTAATTTTTAATTTTTAGTTTTTAGTTTTTAATTTTTAATTTTTAATTTTTAATTTTTAATTTTTAATTTTCAATTTTTAATTTTTAATTTTTGATTTCCCATTTTCTATTTTCCATTTTCCACTTTTCATTTTTCGTTTTTCCTTTTTCATTAGGGAATATATTTTTTTTTATCATATTGGCGATTTTTTATTATATCGTGTAACGATAAAAAAATATGTAGCAATACTACTGACATAGCTCATGGTAGCTGTGTTTGTTGCAGTGTTGCCATAATTTGAAATTGAAAAGATGCTAAATTGCAAAAAAAAAAGATGCTAAAACGTACTGGAGTCAAAATAAAAGATGCTAAATTTTTTTTTTTAATTCCATTACCTTTTGATTGAAAGTACTTCTTAATTAATTCTTTGGTTTTTAAATGGAAAAATGAATATAAAACATAAGATTCGATTTACATTTTTAAAATTTTAAATAAAATTATTTTGATTAAATATTTTAAATTAAATATTTTTAATTTTAGAGTGATTTTTTTTAATTTCAAATATAACAGAATTTACATTATCAAGAGATACGAGTATATCTATAATATTAATAGGCTAGGCGATTTCTTGTGACCGATGTTTTGTTTTACCGTTTTATCCCGATTTTGACAAAACGTATATTATTTGAAAGGTACTTCTTTTTAGCCAGATTGCAGATTTACAGATTTTTAAATTTTTTCCTTTATTTTGAGTAAACTGCATTTAAATTTGTTACTTACGCATACATAAAATTAAATTATACAATGCTATGTGTGTGTTAATTAAATTTGTTAATGTGTTTGTAATAAAAATGATTTTTTTTTTGTGTTGATTTGCGAATTGGCTATAATTGATTAGCATACCTTTAGGGTCTTTATTTAATGAAAAAATAAAATTTCCTAGAATTTGCACTCGAATTTCGAGGGCTGGAATCTGCTAGTTACAATAATTGGTTTATGAAAACTAATATTTCTGTGATGTCTTCATCTTCAAGTTCTTCTTGCTCTGATATTTTTCTGACGATCGACTTTCAACGACATCGCTCGGTATATTGTAAGTGTAACAGCACCCATTTTCAATTTCAAACATTCTTCTATACGTATTACAGAACATAGCAACTCGGATTTTATTCTGTTGTAAAGTTTGCTTTTAACTAGAGTCATTAAATTAAACGAACGTTCAACTCCGGCTTTTGAGAAAGACAAAACAAATAAAGACAATACAAATGTGGATAACTCTTTAAATGGACTTTCGCCAATAGAATTCTTGTTTACTTCAATCCATAAAGAGGTTGTATTCAGTGTTGTATCCCAATATTGTTCTGTGAGATAACTCAATTGGATTTGAATTTTTTCTGTTTCAGATAATCTAAATTTAAACTCTTCTAATATATTGGTTATCGATTTTTTTACCCGGTTTAATGTGTTTTGTATTGAAAATTTTGGAATTTTTTTAATGCAATTATTTTTTTTGGCAATCGACTTTTTAATTCATTAAAAACTGTTGTTGCTGTTTACATTCTTCTATTTCAAAATGTTTGTTATATTTGTTGAAAGAAACGAGCAGAGTGTAAAAAGAGTAGTACACAAATTTCTCGTATTACACTTTGAGAAATTTTAACATATCAATACCATTAAAATTAAAATTATATATTCAAAAATAATGATAAAAGATCAAAAAAAAAAAAGATGCTAAAAGCAACTTTTTGGTAATAAAAGATGCTAAGTTAGCATCTAACAACTTTTTATAAATTTTGGATGCTAAGCAACAAAAAAAGTTGCTAAATCTAGCAACTAAAATGTTAAAATGGCAACACTGGTTTGTTGGTATGATTGCATCATTTTTTGTGGTTTTTTTGAACTGCGAATGTTGTTGTACAACATTACGTTCAACCACTAAAATATTACAACAAGCACACAGGTTTTATGTTTTTTTTAGAGGTATCTACATATTTTTGCTCGTATCTAAGTATAATGATGCCCGATTTACCCCATTTTAAATACCAGCCTGGTGGGAATAACGGTAAATGATATTATCGTAAGTTTTCCCAGTTAAATGTTTTTTTTTTGTGAATGAGTGTGATTAACAGACAGACGGACATCGCTATATCGACTCGCGTTGCGATAAGGATCAGGAATATATATACTTTATGGGGTCGAAAATTAGTTCTACGATGTGTTACAAACCTAGATATACCCTCTGCCACTGAGGTGTGAAGGGTATAAAAATATGAAAAATTTAAAAAAACGCCCAAAAATTAATCAATATTTTCCATATGCAAATTCACTCAGCGTTTTAAAAATTCAAGCAACCAGTTTGGCGACGACATTGAACTCCTTTCACTGCTCATATTGTCATGCAGTTGTACAAGACCCTCTTCAATTATTTAAAAATATATATATATATCTACAATCAATATTAAACTGGTATTAATTAGACAGATGTGAAGATCGAAAACAAAACAAAATTTTGTTTTATAGATTTCGACTACAATCTTTTAAATTAAAATTTTTTCGACCATTTTCAATTTTTTGTACGATTTTTCATTGGGCGATACTTCCAAGAGCCGTTCCATCAAGATAATGCTCGAATGTACACTTAAGCAGTCTTGATGGAAAAAATACACGAGATGAGGTATGAATTGTTGCCACATTCACCAGCGACTTTTTCCCGTTTCCCAATTTAAAGAAATGGGTAGGTGGAAAAAGCTTCGAGTCGACTGAGTGTGTCATCTATGCAACAGAAGCCTTTTTTGGGAATCTTTCGAAATCTTACTCTGAAGAGATGCAGAGTTCCTGAATGAAGTGTATCCAGCAAAATGGATACTATTTTAAAAAATTTAAAACAATCTCCCAAAAAAAACGTGTCCAAGTCGTAAATAAGATCTTTCAGAATTAAAATTTTATTATTTTTTTTAATTTTTCTTCAAAACTGATATTTTTCTTTCAAAAAGGGTGTACGCAAACTTTTTTGTGTGACCGTTGGACTATATTAAGTCATAATGATTTAATGATTTTGTATATATATACAATCAGTGGAAAACTGGCAATTCAATAAAATTTTCCATAAAATTTTGGAAATATTTCGTGAAATACCATTAGTTTGTCATAAAAATTGTATAAATTAATAATTTAATTTTTTGCTTTCTAATGAATAATAATTGATTTTATGAAAAGAAATAAACAAAAAATATTATCAAAATATTATATTTTTATATTTTTAAATTAAAAAAAATGATTATATTATGATGATGATAACATTTAAAAGTTCATAATAGAATTCCTTTTAACCGGTTCCGGAATGTCCGTTACATAAGTACCGGATTTCACTTTATTGAAACAACATTTAACAGCGCACAGCACAATAACGGCGGTAATAGCTGCGGTCGACATTAACATTATCAAAACCAAATACCTCGTACTTATAGAAGCTTTTGAAATAGTTCCCACACAAATATAGCCGAGTTTTGTTCTAAAATTAACTTTTTCACTTTTATTGGAAGGATCACAAATATATCCAGAACTCTCACTGTCGCCCAGCCAAAATCGGGGTGTTTCACCTTAAAGGCAGAGACAAGAAAATATTCAAATGGGATGATGTTAAAAATTATTAATTATTTTTCTTTACCATAATGTGTTGTTATATAATTTTTTAAAATAGTATTGCTGTCAAATTTATTATAAGTTACCAAGGACATCTGTAAGTCATCACATTTGCCATGAGCCTCTTCACAAGTATACTAAAATTATATTGTAATTATATTTTAAAAATATTCAGATATTGTATAAATATTAATACGGAACTTCTTTGTCAGTTTGTATGATATATCTTTTATTCTCATTGTGAAAGAATAGAGATCCTTTTTTTAATGGCTTCTCACATATAAAACCCAACAACGTGTCACAATCATCTTGCAGATGTTTAAATGTAGTTCTCTCAAAATATTTGCATTTTAGGTCACCATGCTTTGATTTCCCCATAGCTAATTGCGCAAAAAATGATGGTACTTTTACTTGGGCGATGGTCCAAAACGAAGAATAATTATCTGAAATAAAATTATAATAAATTCATAGTTTTGAAAAATTTATTAGGGAAGAGTCAAATAACCGCCGACAATGAGCCGACATAGCACTAACTCGGAAACGTTCACCAGAAGTGCTTTTTTTTTGCTAAAATTAAAACTCCACCCTAAGTGCTGTTGCTGAAACTGGACATACTCGTAACAGTGTATCGCATATTCCAGAAAAAATCTTAACTTTTCAGCATTATCTATCACACATAACTTAATATTATCATTGCTGAGAGTCAAACATTGTTGCCATGAATGGTTGTAATTTTAAAACCACAAAAGCATAAAGCAACTCTCGATTCAGAAGGTTGCTGACTGTTCCCCGCAGAAATTGTTATTAGTTTCAGTTGATATACGAGGGCGGTTTGATAACTCAGTGACGTTTTCTATAAGATGTTTTTTTTTTTTTTTTCGATAAAAAGGCGTTACATTTCTCAACATAGTCCCCTTTTAGCCCTTTTGTTTATTATTTCCAAATAATAGGGTTTCTGCCGACCTCTTCATTCCACCCAAATCCATTACGGCCGATCTATTTCTTCAGGTTTGGAAACAGAAAAGAGTTACAAGGGCTAAGTCTGTAGAATGTACTGGATTGGGTAGTAGTTCGTAGCTCAATATTTGGATTTTTTGTATGGCGTCTACACACTTTTGAGCCGATGCGTTCTCATGGTAGAAGATCCCTTTTTTCTTCGTTAAATGCGGTCGTTTTGCAGTAAATCAATATCGAACCTTTTAAACAGCTCTGAATAATATTCGCTGGTCATTGTGTTGCCCTTTTGAAGGCAATCAGTTTAAATGGCACCGCATGTATTCCAAAAAAACTGTCACCTTGACTTCGTTAGCTGACAGAGCCACCTTGGCCCTCTTGTACCATATACCACTATGTGATTTGGGTATAATGACTTTGTGCTGCTGTTAGTAACTACCAAAAGTATTTGGCCTAGACCAAACATTTATTATACCGATCGACTCAGAATCACTTTCTGAGTCGATTTGGCGATGTCCGTCCGTCCGTCCGTCTGACCGTCCCTCCGTCTGTGTGTCCACATAAACCTTGTAATCAAGCTATAGGTCGCAAATATGAATATATTTTGATGAAATTTGGTATATAAGCTTTTATCGGCCATAGGATGAACGCTATTGAAATTGAAATATTGAAATTCGGTCCATGTTCAGACCTAGTCCCCATACAAATGACCCCTATGAAATCGACATAAATTGCCATAAGGTCCAAATTATCAAATAGATCTCAGTCAAATTGGGTTTGTATGTGTTCATTATATCCATTAATCAGTAGTCCAAAAATAATCCCTATAGGACAATTCTTAGCCATAGTCCCCATATAGAGCTGCTTCCTGATCTTCACTTAAATCTATCAAAAAAAAAAAAATATTCGACAGATTTTTCTCAAATTTGGTTTGTATATGTTTTTGCAAAAAAATAAGTGACGTTTCCAATTATGGTCGCGATTGGTCCATTTTTCGACCAAGTCCCCATATAAATATAGCATGCGATATGAACTTTTTCATATCTGCAGCCAAAAAAATTAATAATGCCACCCAAATTTGGTTTATGCTTATTTTCTATATCCAATTAGTTGGACCGAAGATATAGGGTCGCTAAACCATGGTATAGGATATCGCATAGTCGGTCTAGACCAATTATTATTTTCTTACTTGTTTGGTTTACATTCATCCAGAAAAGTTCACTGCTTTGACTGTTCTCTGATCTCTGTTTCGTTCACAGTTATGAAACGGCACAAAAACTCTTCTGGATTATGGTTGAACATCGGCAACCACTCCGTTGAAGTGGCTGCGATTATAGTCCAATGTGAACAATCGCAGCAACCATCGCGCGCATAGCTTTTTATACCCTATACCACTAGGTGGTCAGAGAATAATGAGTTTGTGCTGATGTTTGTAATTAGCAAAAAAATTTGACTTAGACCCAACTTTTATTATACCGATCGACACAGAATCACTTTCTCATAATCACTTTTTGAGTCCATTTAGCGATGTCCGTCTGTCCGTCTGCGTGTCCATCTAAGCCTTGTAATCAAACTACAGGTCGGAAATATGAATATATTTTAATTTAAATTTGCTATCTAAACCGGCCATGGAATCTACGCTATTCAAATTGGTGAATGTTCAGACCAAGTCCCCAAACAAATGGCCCTTATGATATCAACTTAAATTTCCATTCGATCCAAATTATGATATAGATCTCAGTCAAATTGGGTTTATCTGTGTTTGTTACATCCTCTAATAAGTAGACCAAAAATAAACCCTATAGGACAATTCTTAGTCATAGTCCCCATATAAAGCTCTTTCCCGATCTTCACTTAAATCTATCAAAGATAAAGATATTTCACAGATTTTGCCCAAATTTGGTTTGTATATGTTTTTGCAAATGATTAGTGACTTAACCAAATATGGTCAGAATCGGTCCATTTTTCGACCTAGTGCCCATAGAAATATAGCATCCGATATGAACATTTTCAGATCTGCAGGCAAACAAATTTTTAAAACTACACTCAGATTTGGTTTATGCTTATTTAATAGTTGGACCTAAACACATGGTATGGGGTATCGCATAATCGGTCTAGAGCGACTATAGTTTTCTTACTTATTCATGTTGAAATATAAATGCGCTCAGTTAAGATGCCTACAACGTCGGCTAACTCACACATTTTCATTCTCCGATTTTCCAAAAGCATAACTACCATTGATTTTATAGACGATTTCTTTTGTGAGTACCACTTTTGGGCGACCCGAACGTTCGGCACGACCACAAGTTGATGGTGCAGATTCCACGCAGTATTAGTCAAGCATTTCATTGGTTTCGGCGAGGAAATTGCTGACAAATTTATACCAGTCTATTAACAACGAGAAAAATTAAACAAATGACGGAGTTGTCAAATTCTCACTAAAAATCGAAACAATTTCATCGCCATGCCGTTGTTGAGTTAATAATTATTGAACGAAAGTTTTTTGGCTGTGCTGAGAATAAATAAAACAACATAATACTACTGTTTTCGAACTAAAGGCAGAAAATTGAGATATATGAGCCCCTTTCTCAACAACGTCATCCCCAAAGATTAATAAGATTATAAATACTAGCAGATTCCAGCACTCGAGATTCGAGCGCAAATTCTAGGAAACTTTATTTTTTCATTTAATAAAGACCCTAAAGGTATGCTTCACAATTCTACTCATTTTAAATGAAGAAAACAAACTCAACGCATTAACACAAACACATTAACAAATTTAATGAACAAACACATAGCATTGTATAATTTTATGTATGTGTTAGTAGCAAGTTTAAACGGTCATAACTCCAAAAAGATATTCCAGACGATGAAAATCTGTAAATCTGGGTAACAGCTAAAAAGAAATATCTTTCAAATGATGAATTTTTTGTCAAAATCGGGGTAAAACTGGGAAACTTACATCGGTAAAAAAAAATCGCCTAACCTATTAATATTATAGATTAATAACATCGAAGTAACGAATCTTGGATCTAGGAATCTTTTCGTCCTCACTTGATATGGGTTTAGTTATTGCTAACAAACAAATGGTTCAATAAACTTTAAAAATTTTACGCTTCTACTGTATTACTCATCGATAATAATCTATATATTAATAAGTGAAGATAAATTTTTAGTTCCCTTTTTAATCAATATGCGGGTACGGAGGAGTGTAAAAATTAGCATAGTTATAGTTCATATGGAAGAGAAGCTGAGAATGATAAAATTTATATTTAATCTGTCTCAAAAATATATTAAATTAAATAAAATAAAATATTTCAAATAATTCGTTACACCCTGTTAATGCGAATGATTTAAATTGTATATGACAGGCCGTGTGTTGAATTGTGAAAATTGATTAGCATACCTTCAGGCTCATTTAAATATTCATAAATTGTTTTAATAAACGGTGATTTTTTAGCTATTATCTTTTTGGCAACACTGGTTTAAACAGCTGACGCACGTTTCGTGTTTTGTTTCATTGCCAAACATCTTCAGTTTGGTCTATAATTTAACCATGAATCGTCTAACAAACGAACAACGCTTGCAAGTTATTGAATTTTATTATCAAAATGCGTGCTCTGTTAAGAAGTTCATCGCGCGCTTCTTCCATTTTATAGTCAGTTTAATGGACCCACTGAAGCGGCTATTCGGGCTATTGTGACTAAATTTCGCACCAAATTTACATTGTTGGACATTAAACCACCAACACGCTTACGTCGAGTGCGAACTGAAGAAAATATCGCAGCTGTATCGGCCAGTGTTAATGATGACCGTCGCCGTTCGCAGCAGTTGGGCCTCTGTTACTCAACAACGTGGAAAATTTTGCGGAAGGATTTAGGTGTGAAGCCTTTCAAAATACAGCTGGTGCAAGTATTGAAGCCGAACGACCTACCGCAACGTAGAATTTTTGGTGAATGGGCTCTTGGAAAGTTGGCCGAAGATCCACTTTTTTACCGAAAAATTGTGTTCAGCGGCGAAGCTCATTTTTGGCTCAATGGGTACGTAAATAAGCACAATTATCGATTTTGGAGTGAATATCAGCCAGAAGCATTGGAAGAGCTACCAATGCATCCAGAAAAAGTCACAGTTTGGTGCGGTTTATGGGCTGGTGGCATCATTGGACCGTACTTCTTCAAAGATGATGCGAATCGTAACGTAACTGTGAATGGTGAGCGCTACCGAGAGATGATATCCAACTTTTTTTTGCCCAAAATGCATGACATGTGGATTCAACAAGACGGTGCCATATGCCACACAGCACACGCAACAATGGACTTATTGAGAGGCGAGTTCGGTGAACATTTTATTTCACGTTCGGGACCGGTCAATTGGCCGCCTAGATCGTGCGATTTAACGCCTTTAGACTATTTTTTGTGGGGCTATGTTAAAGCTCATGTCTATACAGACAATCCCGCTTCAATTGACGCATTGGAAGGCAACATTGAAGCATTTATTCGTGACATACCGGCCGAAATGTTGGAAAGAGTATGCCAAAAAATTGGACTAAGCGGATGGACCATTTGAGGCGCAGTCACGGTCAACATTTGCATGAAATAATCTTCAAACATTAAATTATATGGACTGTACTATCGATTCAACTAAAGATTTCATGCATTTTTCTGAATTTTATGTTTTTTTTTTTTGGAAAACCTTCCTATAGCTCTTATAAAATCACCCTTTATATACATAGATTAAAAAAACATTGAAAGAAAAAAATTGAATGAAAAAATAATATTTCCTAGAATTTGCACTCGAATTTCGAGCGCTGGGCTATACTAGTAATAATTATTATAGCTGACACCACTCTGTGGTTAGGGATGTAATGAGTTTGTGTTTGTAACGCGCATAAAATGCCTGATCTCGGCCTGATTTTTTTATACCCTTTGCCTCAAAATCACTTTCCGAACTGATTAAAATCATTAAATTCTCGTTCAACCATCTGTCTTCGTGTGTCTGCCAGCAGCAGGTCACAGCTGAAAACATGGAGCCATCAGCGCGTAAATAGCTTAAGTGTCTAAATAAAATTTTACAGGAGAAATCGTTTTTTGGCTATCTTAAGACAAAACTGTGTTTACTGTAAATTCATAACGCTACTTCGTAAACCTATGAAATTTTGATGATCGTCATTGATCTATTTTAATAAAAAAACTAAACTTGAATATTATGTGAATTAAGCTATATTTACGGTCGTGCCCTGATATAATTTGCTGAAATTTGGTATATAAGTTTTAATTAGCTATAGGACGATCGCTATTGAAATTAGTTATAATTGGTGCTTCTTCAGACCTAGCCCCTATAAACATATTGCCTATAAACATCTGGAGAAGAGAAGACATTGTATTATCTATTCTGTGAAGCTTTAGGCAGTATCAGATAAAGAACATTACGCAGACACATACAGGTCGACCTATTTGGGATTTAGGACTTGAAAGTGACTGATATGATCCAAAAAATTCAACTCAGATCTAGTGCTGTTACAACGATTTTCTACAACGGAGTCAGTTGTTGGTTTACGGATGATGAACTGTAAGATCGACCAACCAACCTCTATAAGATTATCTTAAAGCAAGGTTCAGAAAATACACACATGAAACACACAATGTCCTGTTCAAAAGCAGCCAACACATATCTTTATTTTCATATCAATTATGTTTGTTTTTAAATTTTCTTCGGTGCCCAACACAACCATGACTGTGTTCGTTTTAATATTTCGTTATTTACACGAACATTTTTGTATCACGTACTTTTTGTTTCAATCACACATAAAGCACACATTTTTGAGTGTTGCTTTATTTGAAGTTCATGTTCTGGTACGTGTACTGAAACAAAAAAACAGAACATGTACAATAAACAGGTTCGAGTTCAGTTATATTTTAAGTCGTGTTGTGGCTCGTGTAGTAAGAAAAAACAGAACATGTACAATAAACAGGTTCGAGTTCAGTTATATTTTAAGTCGTGTTGTGGCTCGTGTAGTAAGAAAAAACTGAACATGTACAATAAACAGGTTCGAGTTCAGTTATGTTTTAAGTCGTGTTTAAAATATAACTGAACTCGAACCTGTTTATTGTACATGTTCCGTAAATCGGTTTTCTTCGTCTAGAAAATTTTTATGAAGATAATCAAAAGTAGTTGTCGGAAAAAGATTATTATCTATATATTAATACGTGAAGGTAAATTTTTAGTTCCCTTTTTAAGCAATATGCGGGCACGGAGGAGTATGAAAATTGGCATAGTTATAGTTCATATGGACGAGAAGCTGAGAATGATAAAATTTACGTTTAATCAGTCTTAAAAATATATTAAATTAAATAAAATAAAATATATATAATAATTCGTTACACCCTGTTAATGCGAATGATTTAAATTATATATCAGATGCTCTGTGCTGAATTGTGAATGGCAAAAATTGATTAACATACCATTAGGCTCATTTAAATAATCATAAATTTTTTATATAGATTAAAAAACCATTGGAAGACAAAAATTTAATGAAAAAATAATATTTCCTAGAATTTATACTCGAATTTCGAGTGCTGGGCTATATTACTTCATTTAATTCTATTAAAAAATATTATCTGTGAGTTATTAAGGATGTGTGTAAAGTCAACTAGGAGTTCATTCATCTATTTTGTACACTTAAAAATAAAACTGGAATACTTACAAAAATTATTATGAATGTAATTACTCAAATTTGAATAATCGTAGGTACCAAGGGGATTGATTAAAGTTCCAAGTCTTTTTCTACATTCCTCACGAGCTTCTTTCCAAGTGTACTGCAGTAATTTAAAATATAGTATTTAATTTAGGTTCTAGAAAAAAGCTTACCTTTGCATTCGGATCAATGAGAAATCGCATTTCTCCAAATTCTACAGATTTTCGATTATTTGTAACATTTTCACTTTTCACTGTTAATAATCCTTGTAATAAGACAAGAGATGTTAATTGCAACAGAAGCTTGAAGTGTTTCATTGTTAAATTAATACTGCGACATGAGCAATGATTTAATTCTTGATTATTATATATGTATGTATAATAAAAATATATAAACGTTTAACCCTTTGAAAACCACAAAAGATTGCAATTTTTTAACGACTTTGTTTAGACTCTGTTCAAACGCAGTGATTTACTAAACCGATCGCCATCGGATAACTACATTTAGTATACATAAAAACCTTCCACCTTGCTTATATTAAAATTGTTAAGATAAATTCGTTTGAGCACCTTAAAATTTATCATTAAATTCAAATATTAAAATTTTTTTCACCTGAATAATTTTACGTTCCAATAACATTGAACAATTATAAAAACATCAATATAGACGTATTCATTCATATTGTCAAAGCTTTGCTGTTCTTAATGGTTTAAATATGACTATGGATAATATAAATAAGTTTCTATTAAAAGACTCGAGAATATTGCGGTTAAAATAAAAAAAAATCACAATTATATTTATAAATCGTAGTCAGTGGCTTTTCATTTTCTAAATTGTATACCGATAATATTTCGATTGATGTCGGGATTTCTTAAATGAACGACAAATTTATTTTAAAAAAATGTTCTTCACATAGACTGGAAAGAGTTAACCGTTTCTTAAAAAAAGTACCGATTCTTAAAAAGTATCTTATCTTAGAAAAAATACATTTCATTAAAAAATAAATTTTCTTTAAAAAAAAACTTTCTAAAAGATTACCTTTATTAACAAAAATTAGTTTTTCTTAAAAAGTATCTCTTCTTAAAAATTGCCTTTCCTCAAAAAACCACCTTTTCTTAAAAAAGTACCTTCTAAAAATATAACATTTTTTTATATCTTTGCATAAAAAGGTGATTTTCTTAAAAAGTACCTTTTTTAAAAAAGTATCTTTTCTTAAACAAGTACCTTTCTTAGAAGATTACCTTTTCCTAAAAGGCGCCTTTTTTAAATGAAGTATATTTTCATAAAAAAATAAATTTTCTTAAAAAGTACCCTTTCCAAAAAAAAAAAAAAGTAAATTGCCTAAAAAAGTACATTTTCTATTAAAAAAGTACTTCTTCTTAAAAAGTATTTTTAAAGAAGCATATTTTCTTTAAAAAGGCCCTTTTCTTAAAAAGACCCTTTTCTTAAAAAGCACCTTTTCATAAAAAATACATTTTCTAAAGAAAGTACCTTTCTTTAAATAATCTTTATTTCTTAAAGATACCCTTTTCCTAAAAGGACCCTTTTCTTAAAAAGCACCTTTTCATAAAAAATAAATTTTCTTAAAAAAGTACCTTTCTTTAAAAAATCTTTATTTCTTAAAGAATTACCTTTTCTTCAAAAAGTAATTTTTCATAAGAAAAGTACATTTACTTAAAAAAGTATCTTAAATAAGTATCCTAAAAAAGTATCTTTTCTTAAAACAGTACCTTCTTTCAAAAAAGTACTCTTTAAAAAATACCTTTTAAAAAGTACCTTTTCCTAAAAAAGTACCTCTCAAAAAGTATACTCTCTTAAAAAGTACATTTAAAAAAGTATAATTTCTCAAACAAAAAAAAATAAAATAAAACCTTTTCTTACAAAAGTACTTTTCTTAACAAGTACCTTTTCTTAAACAGTATCTTTTCTTTAAAAAAAATGCCTTTTCTTAAAAGTTCCCTTTCAAAAAAGTACTTTTTCTTAAAAAAGTATCTTTTCTTAAATAAGTGCCTTTTCTCAAAAAAGTATTTTTTCTTAAAAAAAAGTATCTTTTCTTAAATAAGTGCCTTTTCTCAAAAAAGTATTTTTTCTTAAAAAGTATATTTTCTTAAATAAGTGGCTTTTCTCAAAAAAGTACTTTTTCTTAAAAAAGTATCTTTTCTTAAATAAGTGCCTTTTCTCAAAAAAGTATTTTTTCTTAAAAAAATATCTTTTCTTATATGAGTGCCTTATCTCAAAAAAGTACTTTTTCTTAAAAAAGTATCTTTTCTTAAATAAGTGCTTAAAAAGCAATTTTTTTTTAAAAGTTTATTTTCTCAAAAAGTACCTTTTCTTCAAAAGGTATCTTAAAAAGCAGTTTTCAAAAAAAAAATATTTTCTCTGAAAGTACCAATAAAAAATAGGTCTTCTTAAAAAAGTTAATTTTTTAAAAATGTCTTAAAAAATTTCTTTTCTTAAAGAATCACATTTTCTTAAAAAAAACACCTTTTCTGAACAAAAATAAATTTTTTTAAAAAAGCACTATTTCTTAAAAAGTACATGGCCTTATAAAATGATCTTTTTCTAAAAAATCACCTTTTCTTAAAGCAGCACATTTTCTTAAAGAATTAAATTTTCCTAAAAAACAGCTTTCATAAGAAAATACATTTTCTTAAAAAAGTACCTTTCTTTAAGAAATCTTTATACCTTTTCCTAAAAAAGTACTTTTCAAAGAGTATACTCTCTTAAAAAGTACATTTAATAAAGTATAATTTCTCAAACAAAAAAAAAAAATAAATAAAACATTTCCTTAAAGAAGTACTTTTCTTAACAAGTACCTTTTCTTAGAAAAGTACCTTTTCTTAAACAGTACCTTTTCTTTAAAAAAAATGCCTTTTCTTAAAAGTTCCCTTTCAAAAAAGTACTTTTTTTTAAGTACCCTTTCTTAAAAAGTACCTTTATTTAAGAAATTATATTTTCTTAAAAAAATATCTTTCTTAAAAGAGGAAAAATAAAGTAAATTTTTTTAAAAAGTAAATATTCTTAAAAAATACCGTTTCTTAACAATATACATTTGCTTAAAAAGCAAATTTTTTAAAATAAGTTAATTTTCTCTAAAAGTACTTTTTCTTCAAAAGGTATCTTAAAAAGTAGTTTTCAGAAAAAATATTTTCTTTGAAAGGACAATTAAAAAATACGTCTTCTTAAAAAAGTACATTTTTTAAAAATGTCTTAAAAATTACTTTTCTTAAAGAATAACATTTTCTTAAAATAACACATTTTCTGAAGAAAAGTAAATTTTCTTAAAAAAGCACTATTTCTTAAAAAGTACATAGCCTTATAAAATGATCTTTTTCTAAAAAATCACCCTTTCTTAAAAAAGCACATTTTCTTAAAGCATTAAATTTTCTTAAAAAGTACCCTTTCGAAAAAAAGTAAATTTTCATAGAATGTACATTTTCCTTAAAAGTGCCGTTTCTTAAAAAAGTACTTCTTCTTAAAAATAACTTTTTCAAGAAGCATATTTTCTTATAAAAGTCCCTTTTCTTAAAAAGCATTTTTCATAAAAAAATAAATTTTCTTAAAAAAGAAATTTCTCAAAGAATTACCCTTAAAATAGGTGCGTATTCTTAAAAAAGTATCTTTTCTTAAAACGGTACATTCTTTCAAAAAAAGTACCCTTTATAAAATACCTTTCAAAAAGTACCTTTTAAAAAATAAATTTTCCTAAAAAAGTACCTTTCAAAAAGTATACTCTCTTAAAAAGTACATTTGAAAAGAGAATAATTTCTCAAAAATAAAAAAAAAAAAATAAATAAAAAAAATTCTTAAAAAAGTAGCTTTTCTTAAAAAAGTACCTTTTCTTAAAAAAGTACCTTTTCTTAAAAAAGTACCTTTTCTTAAAAAAGTACCTTTTCTTAAACAGTATCTTTTCAGAAAACAAGTAAGAGTGTTAAATTCGGGTGCCGAATCTTTGATACCCTCCACCTCGGTTTGAGTCTTGATAATAAATATAAATGAAAAAGTAAACAATTTGTTAAACTTAATACCAAATTATTTCAGCAAATTCTTTGGGTTGTTTTTCGTCTTTTCTATTATTTCGGATTTATTTCGGTGTTTGCTTTTTGGTCATCGTGGTTTCTGATCGGCATGCATTTAGGTTATATACCTATATGCATGCGTTTCCGGTTATATGACATAACTTCTCGTTTAATTTAGTTTTTGCTAATTAAATAGCTCGCCCTAACCTCCATTGCAAAGGTAATGGTTGTGTAGGGTGGCTACATGCATTAAATGGTACTACTTGGAGTTGGCTGTATAGTTTCTTTTATCTGGCCAAATATTTCTTCATTGCTGCCATATAGGTCGGATGGAGTAACAAAATAATAACCAAAAAAAAACTCTCTCAATTTTTTTATTAAAATATTGCCATATTTGGAAAACATAGAGAATAAATTTATAATAATAAATATTCAAATTAGGGATGCCAAACTCAAAAAACCAAATGTCCCAAACATTTTAAATAAAATAATTTGTACTCTTTATTTTCTGAAAAACTTCAAATTTTCATCCAAAAAAAATTGTGAAAATTTATATATAAAAAATAACATTCTCATCAAATTGTGTTTATTTATGTAACAGTTCTTATTTTCGCAATTCTTAAATATCATTTGAGGTTTTCTAAAATTCATTGAATTTAAATTAATGTTTTCTGTAGTGCGAATTCAACGATCCGACAGAATTTCAACGATCCGACAATCGCAAAATATATCGACAGCTATTGTTGTTTGCACTGAGAATTAAGTGATTCACTAAGTACACACATCTTAACGACAGTCGACAAATCTATTTTTCTATTTATTTAAATTGTAAACGAGTGGCATCTCTGTCAAAATAAGCGAAAAACACAAAGAATAGAAAAAACAAATTACTTCGTGTTTGACAGGATGATTTTATGTTTATGTTTAATATCTCTATTTTTTTTTTTACTAATATTTCTGTTTATTTATTTGAAAATGAAATAATGAATTGAATATGCTATTTAATTTTTTTATTTATATAAAAAAGTTTTTTAATAGAAGCAAAATATTTTCACTATTTTATGATTTTTTACTGATAATTTTGCAATTTTCTTTTTTTAACGATTCGACTAGCGTTAAAAGAAGTTACTGAATCGCGATACTGAAAAGCTATTAATCTCTCCTGTATGTCAATATTTTTTTTAAATGTAAAAATTTTTTAAGTGTAAACATAGATATTTAGTGTTTTTTTTTTTTTTTGGAATTTCAATTTGTGTTTAACGAATAAAATTTATATATTAAAGATGCAATTGATGTCTTCTAAATTTAAAATTATAATTTCCGACATTTTGATATGATTTTCTGAAATTCAATTAATTGTAATTTATAATTGGAAATTTTTAAATACAGTTTTTAGAATTGATATTTTCTTAAATTTGAATGGAAAATTTAAAAAGTGCAATTTTGTATTTATGTGAATAATAATGCTTTAGTAATTATAAACAATTTTTAAAAATTAGATGTAATCGCAATCAGATATTTTGTAAGTAAAGCGGAATAATAATTCTATATAACTATGTAGAACTGTTTTGAAAGCAAAAAACTCATTGATGAACTCGGTAACTCTATTTTGTAAAGACAACAAAAAGTTAATATGCCAAACTAATATTCATATTTGTAAAAGAATAATGAAAATACGTATGAAATAAAAGACCAGCCAGTGTGTGCTCTTAACATTGTTCTGTATGATATCTAGTTGAAAATATTAACATTCATGTTAAAATAGAAATAACTATTGCAAAGCTAATTATAACAAAAATTGTGGCGCCATCTACTGTGGCATAGTCACGCTGAGCAAAATGAAGTGACACTCTGTTAATGCAAAATAAATGTATTTTCCCCACAACAAAATATTGCAGAATTTTATGTAAATAAAATAATATATCGATTTATTGCTAACATGCAGTTATTATGAATATGCATATATAGAATATATGTATATTATTTGTATTATTTAATATGTGTATGTATGTATATGTAAATATTACACACAAAAAATACAACATCAAACGTTATTTTTGTGTTTTTCTCTTTAAATAAATTAATACTTTAAATTTTTTTGCTATATTTACATTATTTTTTTTTTTATTTAACAACTGGGTATTTTAGCATTATTTGCTAAAGATGTTGGGGAATTTTTACTCTCTTTATATTAACTCGTACTGTCTGCTTGTCGAAAAAATTTTGGATCGATTTGAACCAATTTCCCGTGAGCCATTCGGTCTGAAATTTTGCAGGCAGGCTCGTGGTAATAACAGAAATGATCTAACAAATTTTTAGAGTGATGCGAAACCAATGGAAACTTTTAAACTTTTCTACCAGAGTTAATAAAAAAATGTACAAAGGGTTAGTTTTTATTATATTATTACCACAACGACCACAAAAACAATAAGTCCAGCTATGACAACAACACAACATTTAGAATAACAACAAAAACAATATAGAAACATTATATTTTTCATTTTTTTTTTTACTTTTTCAGAGATTTCCCTGGACCTGTTCCACCAATTTTAATGATTTTTGAAATAGAAATCTTCCCATGAATTTGGTGAATCATTCTCACTAAGAATGATCACTGTAGCTGCACTATTCAGGGTGTGATCGTGACAAGAACAACATAGAAAATTATATTTTTTCAAGACTTTTTTAAGTTCTTCATTCAAATCTCGGGCCCTAATCGACCGATTTGGACGATTTTAAATAGCAAACTTTTTTGGATGTTATTGAATCATTTTTTATGTCAACGAGCACCCTAGCTACCCGATTGATGCCGTCATCTTCATTTCCACAGACGGACAGACAGACGGACGGACAGACGGACACCGCTATATCAACTCCGGCTGTTATAAGGATCACAAATATATATATTTTATGGGGTCCAAATTTTTTTTTTCTAATTATTACAAAGGGAATGACAAACTTATATATACCCTCACTGGAGTGGAGGGTATAAAAATGCCTTTTCTTAAAAAGTTGCCTGTCAAAAAAGTACTTTTCTTAAAACAATATCTTTTCTTAAGAAAAGTATCTTTTCTTAAGAAAAGTATCTTTTCTTCAAAAAATACCTTTCTTTTCTTAAAAAAGTAAATTTTTTTAAAAAGTACATTTTCTTAAAAAGTACCGTTTCTTAACAAAATGTACATTGCTTAAAAAGCTAATTTTTTTAAGAAGGTATATTTTTTTTTTAAAAGTAATTTTCAGAAAAAATATTTTCTTTGAAAGTACCGTTAACAAATACGTCCTGTTAAAAAAGTAAATTTTTTTGAAAAATGTACCTCATCTTAAAAAATTACTTTTCTTAAAAAACATCTTTTCTGAAGAAAAGTACATTTTCTTAAAAAAAACACTATTTCTTAAAAAGTACATGGCCTTATAAGACGACCTTTTCTAAAAAATTACCTTTTCTTAAAAAAGCACATTTTCTTAAAAAAAGTACCTTTTTTTAAAAAGTCACCTTATCTTAAAAGTACATCTTCTTAAAAAAGTTAATTTTTCTTAAAAAGTAGATTTTCTTGAAAAAGTAGCGTTTCGTAAAAACACCATTTAAAAAGTATATTTTCTTAAAAAGTTACTTTTTCTTAAAGAAATATTTTTTTAAGTATCTTTCTTAAAAAATCACCTTTTTTTAAAAAGTGTCTTTTCTTTAAAAAAATTAATTTTCTTAAATAGTAACTTTCAAAAAAGTATAATTCCTTAAAATAGTAATTTTCTTAATAAGGCATGTTTTCTTATAAAAATCCTTTTCTTGAAAAAGCACCATTTCGTAAAAATGTCCTTTTTTAAAAAGTTTTTTTTTTTAAAGTACCCGCTTTTAAAAATTATTTTTTTTTTAAAGTAAATTTTTTTTAAAAAGTACGTTTCTTTAAAAGTACCTTATCTTAAAAAAGTAACTTTTCTGAAAAAAGTACCTTTTGTTAAAAAGAGAATTTTCTTTAAAAAAAGTACCTTTTAACTAGTTCTTAATTGTTTGGTTTGCTCAAAATTTAAAAAGTTCCATTCCCTTTCTTAATAAATAAATTTTCTTACTAAACAATTTACATCAAGTAGTAAAGCCATTAGAACTCCTATGGAAGTTAGCAATGATTAGAAGGGACGAATTTGACTCTTTTATTTGTGAACTTTTATTTGCACAATGAACCCATATAAAATACCTAGAAAAAATTTACGTAGTTATATTTTCTTAAGATATCCTGTATATTTCAAACTAAGTAACTACTTCACTAAGACTATTCGTACGTGCGTCTAGAAACTTTGTATGAAAAACAAAACCAAAACTAAGAGCTTCGAATACAAATTTAATACCCACACGTTAGTATCCGGATACAAACTGAAATTTGCTGCTAAATCTAGAACATAACTTAATGTGAAGGTCACTGGCCCATATTTGATTAAATAACAAATCTATAATAAGACTTCAAATACCACAGAAGAATACAAATATAATTTATAATTCTCAAACTGATTAATCATGTAACATTTATCATGTGTTGTAATTAAACCAAAACAAAAGGCGAACAAAACAAATATTTTTTTCAATTATAAACTAATTTAGATTTTAGCAAATACATTGTGTTTAATAAAAATGTAATTTGCAACAAGGATGCTGCTACTAAACTCAATTTTGTTATTGTTGAACACCTTTACCAATAAAAAAAAAAAAATACCTGTAATCTAATTACCTGATAATTTTAAGTTGTTGTACTAGAATTTATTGTTACCCTACTTGATTTTAAATAAAAAAACCATTGATCAAAAAAGTACGAAAAGTTAAAAAGACGAGTAGGTGATAGAAAAATGTTTTAGATTAAAAAATAATTACTCTAAATAAAATTCCAACATCGATAGCATCTGTTGAAAACAATATGAGAGACGTGATTTTTTAACATGAAATTATAACAAAATGTATCGTTATGTATAAAAATTTGTTAATGCTTTTACCACTTTTACGTCCCACGCCCCTCACAGGCGAATATTTAAACAAAATAATTTTTCTATTGCCCAATAGGGTGGCAAAAGTGTGATTATGCGCAAATATTATAAAAAAAAAAATAATAAATTCTGCAACGTCCTTGGTGGCTGATTGCATTTAATACAATATATAAAATTAATAAATCTCGTGCCACACGTTCGATTTTTGTTATGTTATTGTTAAAATGAATATAACAAAAAAAAAAAAAAAAGAACTGCACATGCAGCCGTGTGTTACGTGAGACAAAGAATTTTATAATGTACAAAAATAATGAAAAAAAAGGAATGAATAATAAATGAACAATTAAAAAAGTTTCATTACATTATTGTTTCGAGTTTAATTGATAACACTCTCCATCATAATTGCTCAAAATTTGATGACTCATTCGCCGCAAGTGGCATATTTTCATAGAAGGCGACCAAAACTCCGAGAAATTAGTTGTCTTATATGAAAGTGCAAACAGAAAACAGATTCATTGTGGCTACCAAATTTATTGCCAACCGAATTTCGATGTAATAATCGAATTTAGAGTTGATTGGAATTACAATTCTATTGTCTTGACAGTAAAAATTGTATTGAAATAAAAACTGGTTTGTTGTTATACAATTTCTGTTGATACAATCGAAAATTCAGTCCTTAATCGTTAGAAAAATTCAGTTGGCGAATTTTTTTTCTGTGTGTAGATACTAAAGAACCTGAGAAGCCAAAAGAGATAAATATAACATTTCAACTATATCACTAAGAACAGGCTGCCCCAAAATGGAATTTCTCAGTATTTAGCAAAAATTATAAATGGCTTAGTAGAGTGTAAAAAAAATCATATGTTATCATAGGTTTAAAAGCTTTTTGACGAATTAGAATTAATTCCAAGCTTTTGTAACTATCAGAACATTTTATATATATTTTTTTAAAGTTATAAAATTTCAAGCAAATCTTATTTTTTCGAATCAAAACTAACCAAAAATTTTTCTTTGCTTAAAAAAATTTTAAAAATCCATAATATTAATAGGCTAGGTGATTTCTTGTTACCGATGTTTTGTTCTACCCTTTTAACTCGATTTGGACCAAACGTATATTATTTGAAAGGTATTTCTTTTTAGCTGTTCACCAGATTTACAGATTTTTTAATTTTTTCCTTTATTTTGAGTAAATTGGATTTCAAATTGCTACTAACACATACATAAAATTATACATATGCTATGTGTGTGTTTATTAAATTTGTTAATGTGTTTGTTATCTTCATTCACAGTAATAATAAACCCAAAAAAGTGTTGGTTTGTGAATTGGCTAAGTTGAGAAATAAAATTGCCTAGAAATTGCACTCGAATTTTGAGCACAGGAATAAGCGAGTATTACATTAATTTTTTTTTTAACCGGGACTTTTTTTAAATAGGTACTTTTAGAAAAATGTGCTTTTTACGGAAAGCTACTTTTTAAGAAAATGTACTTTGTTCAAAAAAGGTAGTTTTTAAAGAAAATATAATTTTTTAAGATAAAGTACTTTTCTCACAAAAGCTTGTTTTTGAAGAATTTTTATTTTTTTTTTAAAGGTACTTTTCGAAGTAAAGGTACTTTTTAAGACAAGGTACGTTTTTAAGAAAAGTTAATTTTTTAAGAAAAAGGTACTTTTTTTTAAGAAAATGCACTTTTATAATAAAAGGTACCATTTAAGAAAAGGTACTTTTTAAAGAAGAGGTACTTTTTTAAAAAAAGGTACTTTTTAAAAAAAAAGATATTTGTTAGAGAAAAGATATTTTTTAAGAAATGGAACTTTTTTGTGAAAAGGCACTTTTCTAAGAAAATTTAATTTTTTAAGAAATGATGCTTTTGAAGAAAATTTACTTTTTTAAATGTACTTTTAAAATTTACTTTTTTAGGAATAATTATTTTTTTAAAGAAGGTACTTTTTTAAGAAACGGTACGTTTTTAAGAAAAGTTGCTTTTTTAAGAAAAATTTACTTTTTTTAAGAAAAGGTACTCTTTTAAGAAAAGAAAATGTACTTTTTTAAACAAAATGTGCTTTTTTAAGAAAATATACTTTTAGATGTTTCAGTTGACCTTTTATTTTATGCTTTGATAAACAAAAAACAATAAAAATATATATAACAAAAAACTATTCCATGCACTTTGAATATTTTTGCACTACTGTAGTTCAAAAATATCCCTGAAGATGACTAATGACGTTAGTCGAAACATTGGATAAGATAAAATAAAAATTGGATAAGATAAAAATCGTATACTACTATGTGGTCAGGGTATAATGACTGTGCTGAAGCTTGTAACTACCAAAAATATTTGACCTAGATCCATCTTTTATTATACCGATCGACTCAGAATCCGTCCGTCCTTCAAACTACAGGTCGCAACTGTGAACATATTTTAATGAAATTTAATATGTAAGCTTCTATCGCCCATAGCACGAATGCTATTTAAATTAGAGAAAATCGGTTCATGTTCAGACCTTGTCACCTTACAAATGACCCCTCCTATGAGATCGACTTAAATTGCCATAATATCCAAATTATCATATACATCCATTTATCAGTAGTCCAAAAACAAACTTTATAGGACAATTCTTAGTTATAGCCCCCATATGAAGCTAATTCCCGATCTTCACTTATATCTATCAAAAAACAAAAATGTGACCTACAACTATGGTCACGATCGGTTCATTTTCACCCTAGGTCCCATATAAATATAGCATCCGATATAAGCTTTGTCATATCCGAAGGCATGTATTTTGTATTTTTCGATTGTGCTCCGAAAAAAAAATATTTTAGTACATAAAACTCCAATTTGATTTGAGAACCATGTTTACGTGATTTATGGTGCCTCTTATCGTATATAATAGCAGATTCCAGCCCTCGAAATTCCAGCGCAAATTTTAGAAAATTTTATTTTTTCATTAAATAAAGACCCTAAAAGTATGCTAATCAATTATAGCCAATTCAAAAATCAACACAAAAAGCAAACTCATTTTTATTACAAACACATTAAAAAATTTAATAAACACACACATAGCATTGTATAATTTTATGTATGTGTTAGTAGCAACTTTAAATGCAATTTACTCAAAGTAAAGGAAAAAATTTAAAAATCTGTAAATCTGCAAAAAGGCTAAAAAGAAATACCTTTCAAATAATAGACATTTGGTCGAAATCGGGATAAAACGGCAGAACAAGACATCAGTCACAAGAAATCGCCTAGCCTATTAATATTATAGATAATCACATTTTCAGTTACTAGATTAACTATGTATATATAAAAAGACATTGAAAGAAAAAAGATGTATACGAAAGTTTTATTTATGCAGATTTTAAAAATTATATAAAACAAGAGTGTTAAAGTCGGTTATGCTGAATTTTTGATACCCTTCACCTGGGTTTTACGTTAACATTAATAACTGAACTTATTGCAACATTTATAAGAATGGTACACAAATTATTTTAAAAAAGTAAACAATTTGATGGACTTAATAATAAATTATTACAACAAACACTTTGAACTTTTCGAATTTTTAGAGGTGTCTCCATATTTTAGGTCATATCTTGGCACGATGATTACCGATTTACCCAATTTGAAATACCAACCTGCTCGAAATAATGACAAACAATTTTATCCTTAGTTAACTAGGTAATTGTGTTTTTGTGAATGATCTTGATTTAAACAGACAGAAGGAGAGACGGACGGAAGGACATCGCTAAATCGAATTGTGTTGTTATAAGGATCAAAAATAATACATACTTTATGGGGCCGCAAAATCATTATTCGATCCGTTACAAATGAAATGATAAACTGATATACCATATACACTCTGCACAGTGGTGTATACATTTAAAGTGCACTCCGGTTGTTTCGATTTTTTTATTTTATTTATTTACTAGATGTAACCCGGTGTGATCCCGCTCCCCCTCCCCCCGCGCATAGTAACGAAAGGGCTCACAAAAACTTCAAAGGCTCTCACTATTACAGTACTCTAGATATATGGCACTTATTATTTACTTTGTATGAGGGTGCCATGCCTCTTTGTCCGATCCCGCCCATTTTTCGTCTGACTACTCACGTTAATAATAGATGACCTAAGAGAAATTTGCAAAACTGTCTCTGTCACAGTACTCGATATATATGATATTGAGTAATTACTTTGTATGGGTGGTGCCACGCCTATTTATCTCGCCCATTTCCGGCATAGCAACTAATAATAATAATATGTGACCTCACACAAATTTACAAAGTTCTTCCAATCATAGTACTCAACATATATGATATTAAAAATTTTCTTTGCTTGGCAGGTGCCACGCCCACTGAAAATATTAAAAAAAATTAAAGCCTATAGCACGTCCCATATCTGCAGTAAGACTCTGTGAAGATCAGACGAATAATTACAAACAAACACATATTACCTCTTTTTTATTTTAGTATACACTAGCAGATTCCAGCCTTCGAAATTCGAGTGCAAATTCTAGGAAATTTTATTTTTTCATTAAAGACCTTTAAGGTATGCTAATTATAGCCAATTCAACACAAAAAACAAACTTATTTTTATTAGAAACACATTAACAAATTTAATAAACACACAGATAGCATTGTATAATTTTAATTTTAAATGCAATTTACTCAAAGGAAAAAAATTCCAAAATCTGTAAATCTGGAAAACAGCTAAAAAGAAATACCTTTCAATTAATATACGTTTGGTCATAATCAGGATAAAATGGTAGAACAAAACATTGGTCACTAGAAATCGCCTAGCCTATTAATATTATAGATATATTTTTTTGAGCACATAACTGTATTTCAATGAAAAATAACTGCCACCTTAATGATTGTTATATTTGTGCATGAGTAACCCCTTCAGCTATTGCATTATTCTTTTCTTTAATTTATTTTTTTTTTTTTCTTTTTTGAGGTTTATTGCAAATTTTACAAAAATTTATATCAGTCTGCCCGCCTGTCGGTACATTTATTATTTCTGTTAACACCAAACACAGATCACAAAAATGTATACACTTGAAATGTTCTGTTTAAATATTTAATAATATTTCGGTAGTGTTAATGTGTTTACTTAGTATAAGCAATTAAATTCACTCTTTATGCATATTCTCTTTTGCATCATAAAAAAGTCAACATATTCGCCTTAAAATCGAAATTTTGATGACAATAAAAGTCTGTTTTAAGAAATTAGCAAGAACATGTGTATTTACAAAAAATAAAAATATAAAATATAAAAGAAATGATTTTATTTTTTAGGTCATTATGAATGAGTTTTTAAGGATTTTATTTTACCACAAGTTATTTGTTGATATGGTTTTATGGTTATTTAAACAATGACCCACATAAGAATATCAATATTGAAATTTGGTCAAAGTAAAAGTTTCTAATTTAAAAACTTAATTTGGAAATTTCATCTTTCAAGAAAAAGAGTTGTTATTTTTTGTTTTGGATTTTTTAATTTATGAGTCAAGAATTACACTCGAAGAAGTATTCGTAAAATATGAGTTAAACAAATTAAGAAAAATCTAAACAAAATTAAACATTTACATATGTATATTGTATATAATATATAAGAAAGGAGTAAAGTTACAAAAAAAAAATGTAAGAGTGTTCGATTCGAATCTTTGTCTTTTCTGACAAAATAAATCGCTTTTTAACACTTTTTTTCAAGAAGTGCATATTTTTATTTATCTAAATAGAATTCAACCATATTTAATATATTCGTGTAAAGGTCTTAAAGTTTTATTCTCGTAAAAAAAAACAAATAATTGGGGTAGTTGCTTTCTTTTAAGTCATAGGAAAGTATTGCAAAACAGGGGAACAATTCTTACCTTACGACTTACAAGAAGGCAATAGCCCCACCTTTTTGCAATTTAGAAGGGTAAAACATTTAGACCTTTACATGAATGCATAACAACACATTTTTTTTTAAAAAGTATACAAAAAATAAACTTTTTGAAAAAAGTGTAAACCAAATGCGCATTTTTTTTCAGAAAAGAAAACGGCATAAGACACAAAAAAGACTAGATTACATATTAAAATAGCAAAATTTTTTACAATAATATTCCAAATTAATAAGACATTTAACAAAAAACTTTTATATTTTCGTGGTTTCAATTGAAAGCCATTACACTATGAAACAATTACGACAAAATTATCTGAGGGGTGAGAAGTTTCAAGTCATGGTGAAAGTATAGTAAAACCACCAAAGGGTTTGGCGTTCTCAGGCCAAATAATTTTTTTTATATTTCCTTATTTTGATGTTTTTTTGCTTTGTTTTTCAGCTATAACTCAAACACCATTAATGATTTCTCATTTCATTCAGCAGCCAAGGCTTAAATAAATAATTTTGTTCAAAAATAGAATAAACAAGTAAGAGTATTAAATTCGGGCTGTGCCGAATTTTTGATACCATCCACCCAATATTGGGTATTTTAATTATAATTTTTAATTTTTTATTTTTAATTTTTAATTTTTAATTTTTAATTTTTAATTTTTAATTTTTAATTTTTAATTTTTAATTTTTAATTTTTAATTTTTAATTTTTAATTTTTAATTTTTAATTTTTAATTTTTAATTTTTAATTTTTAATTTTTAATTTTTAATTTTTAATTTTTAATTTTTAATTTTTAATTTTTAATTTTTAATTTTTAATTTTTAATTTTTAATTTTTAATTTTTAATTTTTAATTTTTAATTTTTAATTTTTAATTTTTAATTTTTAATTTTTAATTTTTAATTTTTAATTTTTAATTTTTAATTTTTAATTTTTAATTTTTAATTTTTAATTTTTAATTTTTAATTTTTAATTTTTAATTTTTAATTTTTAATTTTTAATTTTTAATTTTTAATTTTTAATTTTTAATTTTTAATTTTTAATTTTTAATTTTTAATTTTTAATTTTTTATTTTTAATTTTTAATTTTTAAGTTTTAATTTTTAATTTTTAATTTTTTTATTTTCAATTTTCAATTTTTAATTTTTAATTTTTAATTTTTAATTTTTAATTTTTAATTTTTAATTTTTAATTTTTAATTTTTAATTTTTAATTTTTAATTTTTAATTTTTAATTTTTAATTTTAAATTTTAAATTTTAAATTTTTAATTTTTAAATTTTAGTTTTCAGTTTTTAATATTTAATTTTTAATTTTTAATTTTTAATTTTTAATTTTTAATTTTTAATTTTTAATTTTTAATTTTTAATTTTTAATTTTTAATTTTTAATTTTTAATTTTTAATTTTTAATTTTTAATTTTTAATTTTTAATTTTTAATTTTTAATTTTTAATTTTTAATTTTTAATTTTTAATTTTTAATTTTTAATTTTTAATTTTTAATTTTTAATTTTTAATTTTTAATTTTTAATTTTTAATTTTTAATTTTTAATTTTTAATTTTTAATTTTTAATTTTTAATTTTTAATTTTTAATTTTTAATTTTTAATTTTTAATTTTTAATTTTTAATTTTTAATTTTTAATTTTTAATTTTTAATTTTTAATTTTTAATTTTTAATTTTTATTTTGAATTTTTGACTTTTAATTTTTAATTTTTAATTTTTAATTTTTAATTTTTAATTTTTAATTTTTAATTTTTAATTTTTAATTTTTAATTTTTAATTTTTAATTTTTAATTTTTAATTTTTAATTTTTAATTTTTAATTTTTAATTTTTAATTTTTGATTTTTAAGTTTTTAATTTTTAATTTTTAATTTTTAATTTTTAATTTTTAATTTTTAATTTTTAATTTTAAATATTTAATTTTTAATTTTTAATTTTAAATTTTTAATTTTTAATTTTTAATTTTTAATTCTTAATTTTTAATTTTTTATTTTTAATTTTTAATTTTTAATTTTTTATTTTTAATTTTTAATTTTTAATTTTTAATTTTTAATTTTTAATTTTTAATTTTTAATTTTTAATTTTTAATTTTTAATTTTTAATTTTTAATTTTTAATTTTTAATTTTTAATTTTTAATTTTTAATTTTTAATTTTTAATTTTTAATTTTTAATTTTTAATTTTTAATTTTTAATTTTTAATTTTTAATTTTTAATTTTTAATTTTTAATTTTTAATTTTTAATTTTTAATTACTAATTTTTAATTTTTAATTTTTAATTTTTAATTTTTAATTTTTAATTTTTAATTTTTAATTTTTAATTTTTAATTTTTAATTTTTAATTTTTAATTTTTAATTTTTAATTTTTAATTTTTAATTTTTAATTTTTAATTTTTAATTTTTAATTTTTAATTTTTAATTTTTAATTTTTAATTTTTAATTTTTAATTTTTAATTTTTAATTTTTAATTTTTAATTTTTATTTTTAAAATTTTTAATTTTTAATTTTTAATTTTTAATTTTTAATTTTTAATTTTTAATTTTTAATTTTTAATTTTTAATTTTTAATTTTTAATTTTTAATTTTTAATTTTTAATTTTTAATTTTTAATTTTTAATTTTTAATTTTTAATTTTTAATTTTTAATTTTTAATTTTTAATTTTTAATTTTTAATTTTTAATTTTTAATTTTTAATTTTTAATTTTTAATTTTTAATTTTTAATTTTTAATTTTTAATTTTTAATTTTTAATTTTTAATTTTTAATTTTTAATTTTTAATTTTTAATTTTTAATTTTTAATTTTTAATTTTTAATTTTTAATTTTTAATTTTTAATTTTTAATTTTTAATTTTTAATTTTTAATTTTTAATTTTTAATTTTTAATTTTTAATTTTTAATTTTTAATTTTTAATTTTTAATTTTTAATTTTTAATTTTTAATTTTTAATTTTTAATTTTTAATTTTTAATTTTTAATTTTTAATTTTTAATTTTTAATTTTTAATTTTTAATTTTTAATTTTTAATTTTTAATTTTTAATTTTAAATTTTAAATTTTTAATTTTTAATTTTAAATTTTTAATTTTTAAATTTTAGTTTTCAGTTTTTAATATTTAATTTTTAATTTTTAATTTTAAATTTTAAATTTTTAATTTTTAATTTTTAATTTTTAATTTTTAATTTTTAATTTTTAATTTTTAATTTTTAATTTTTAATTTTTAATTTTTAATTTTTAATTTTTAATTTTTAATTTTTAATTTTTAATTTTTAATTTTTAATTTTTAATTTTTAATTTTTAATTTTTAATTTTTAATTTTTAATTTTTAATTTTTAATTTTTAATTTTTAATTTTTAATTTTGAATTTTTGACTTTTAATTTTTAATTTTTAATTTTTAATTTTTAATTTTTAATTTTTAATTTTTAATTTTTAATTTTTAATTTTTAATTTTTAATTTTTAATTTTTAATTTTTAATTTTTAACTTTTAATTTTTAATTTTTAATTTTTAATTTTTAATTTTTAATTTTTAATTTTTAATTTTTAATTTTTAATTTTTAATTATTAATTTTTAATTTTTAATTTTTAATTTTTAATTTTTAATTTTTAATTTTTAATTTTTAATTTTTAATTTTTAATTTTTAATTTTTAATTTTTAATTTTTAATTTTTAATTTTTAATTTTTAATTTTTAATTTTTAATTTTTAATTTTTAATTTTTAATTTTTAATTTTTAATTTTTAATTTTTAATTTTTAATTTTTAATTTTTAATTTTTAATTTTTAATTTTTAATTTTTAATTTTTAATTTTTAATTTTTAATTTTTAATTTTTAATTTTTAATTTTTAATTTTTAATTTTTAATTTTTAATTTTTAATTTTTAATTTTTAATTTTTAATTTTTAATTTTTAATTTTTAATTTTTAATTTTTAATTTTTAATTTTTAATTTTTAATTTTTAATTTTTAATTTTTAATTTTTAAATTTTAATTTTTAATTTTTAATTTTTAATTTTTAATTTTTAATTTTTAATTTTTAATTTTTAATTTTTAATTTTTAATTTTTAATTTTTAATTTTTAATTTTTAATTTTTAATTTTTAATTTTTAATTTTTAATTTTTAGTTTTTAATTTTTAATTTTTAAATTTTTAATTTTCAATTTTTAATTTTTAAGTTTTAATTTTTAATTTTTAATTTTTAATTTTTAATTTTTAATTTTTAATTTTTAATTTTTAATTTTTAATTTTTAATTTTTAATTTTTAAATTTTAATTTTTAATTTTTAATTTTTAATTTTTAATTTTTAATTTCTAATATTTAATTTTAATTTTTTATTTTTAATTTTTAATTTAAATTTTTAATTTTTTATTTTTAATTTCTAATATTTAATTTTAATTTTTAATTTTTAATTTTTAATTTTTAATTTTTAATTTTTAATTTCTAATATTTAATTTATATTTTTAATTTTTTATTTTTAATTTTTAATTTTTAATTTTTAATTTTTAATTTTTAATTTTTAATTTTTAATTTTTAATTTTTTATTTTTAATTTTTAATTTTTAATTTTTAATTTTTAATTTTTAATTTTTAATTTTTAATTTTTAATTTTTAATTTTTAATTTTTAATTTTTAATTTTTAATTTTTAATTTTTAATTTTTAATTTTTAATTTTTAATTTTTAATTTTTAATTTTTAATATTTTATTTTTAATTTTTAATTTTTAATTTTTAATTTCTAATATTTAATTTAAATTTTTAATTTTTTATTTTTAATTTTTAATTTTTAATTTTTAATTTTTAATTTTTAGTTTTTAATTTTTAATTTTAACGATAAAAAATATGTGGTAATACTTGCCAATGTGACACATGCAGTACTAATATACACACAACTGTGATGACTTCAACAATAAAAAGAATTACAACACATACAACATGTCTTAAGAAAAACAACAAACACACTGAAAAATTTTATTTTTTCAAGAGTTTTTCAAAGTTTCATTCATTTGTCGTGACTCCTTTAACCGATTTTGACGATTTTAAATAGCAACCCTTCGAGATATTAGTAAACGATTTTATACAAAAACGAACGGTGTAGCTTAGATATTGACGGCGTGATCGTGATTTCAACAGAAAGACGGACAGACGGTCATCGCTAAATCAACTTCCCTTGTTATAATGATCGAGAAAATATGTAGTTTTGAGGTCTCCGGAATTTATTTCGATGCGTTACAAACGGAATTACAAACCTATATACACCCTCTGCCACTGAGGTGTTGAGGGTATAAAAATACTGATGTATGTTTATACATTTATAATATTTCAAATATCACTCAGATATATACACCTCGTATACTCTACTAATAACTAATTATCATACGCCCTGAATACGTCATGTTATGAACAAAATTTATAATAAGAATGGGGGAAAATTTAAAAATTTTTAAAGATTTTATTCAATAAAATGAGGCCAACTTGACTTACTGGAGCTATTTGCTGAAGAATGTACTAAGAAATCATCAATGGTTCTTGAGCTATATTTAGCTGAAGAACTAAGAAAAAGGTATCAAGATAAGAAACAAATATAAAAATTTATAAAAAAAAAATCCAAACTGTTAATATACTAACCGAGTACTTTAACCCTGACCCCAGAGAACAACACCAATTGATCTAGTTTGTCTGAATTTTTCAATTAATGACCCTGTTCATAGTTAACGAAGTTAGATCAATATTCGGAGAATATATTTTATGAAATTTTCGAACTGTAGCCGCCAAACTTTAATAAAACATAATTGTTAATTGTTAAAAAATTTTTGTTCAATATGGCAAACTCATTTTTAAAAAGGAGTGTGAACAATTTGAAGAAAGAAAAATATTTCTAAAATTAACAAAATCGGTTTTTGTTGAATTTTCAATTCAAAAATTAATTGTATTGATGAAAATGTTAGTTAATGTGACAAAAACATGAAAATTTTAAAATCTGATTTTGGATTTGAAGAATCCCTAAGGGTGTTGCCACATCGTTACCCTTTAAAGGTGGCCTTAGTTTTTAAGTAAACTTAAAACTTAAACTTATTAATTCTTATTTCAGCTTTAAATATCAATTTTGTTGTTACAAAGTATTGTTTTTTTTTTTATTGTTTTTGCGTCAGTATGTCTCCTGCAAGTGGAAGTCCCGTATTTTCTAATTATTTATTTTTACAAAACCACATTCCTAAATGTTGTTTTGTGTGCCAATGTTCAACATTTTTCTATGCTAACAAAGATGCAATTCAATTTTATGCAATTTCATGATGTTAGACCGAAACTATTTGAAGTAGTTAAGTCCTTCAAATCAATATAAACCAAATTTTTAAAATTCAAGCCAAATATTAAAAACTAGATCACGTCAAAAAAAATTTAAAAAAAAAATTTGCATTATCATTGGCATTATCAACAAGTCGTTTAAATCTAGTTTGAATTAAATGCAAATTTTGTTTTGTTCACAAACAAAAAACAACTAAAATAAATTTCTAACGATATGATTTTTTCTTTCGACCACAAGTTTAGATGTTAAACGATTCCACCTACTCCCACACTCTTAAGTGAAGTATCAAGTCATTTTCCAACAATATTCACACAAACTATTATAGAAAATTATTATGTATAACCAACCAGCTTTTGACAAAGTGATGAAATATAATTTTTCTTCATTTTGTTTTCCAGTTGTCTGTCTTTCTGTCAGTGGCGTCATAGTCTGTCATTTGTGTTAAGTTTACCTACATTTTGTAGGTTTTCTTAAATAGTCATGGCTTAAAGCGGGATAACAATCTAACTAGTTAACAAGTTTTCAACAATCAGAAACCGAAAGATATAAATTTCTTTTTCTTCTTCTTCTTAATCTTGGCAGTAGCAAACATTGTTATTCCGCATATTGTAGGAGTAAGTAGGATTAGGGTTGTGGTACGTTTGAGTGAGTGAGTGAGTGAATGTATTTAGTAAAATTTGTCATGTTTAGTTTGGTTGGTATACATATGTTTAAACATGATTATGCATGTTTAATGATTTCATAAGTGTAAATTGCAGGTAAATACAAAATTGTCTCAAAATAAACAACGTTGTGTGTTTCTTGTTTCTTTCGCCATCAAAATTGGTTTTCATTACATATTTTAGCATAAATGACTTAACAATTTCGCAAGTATTTACTTAGAAACCGTTATTCAGTTGACTTTAGAATAAGAGTAAAGTACACTGTTAAAATTTTTCAAATACTTTATGAAATATAATTTTGAATAATATAATCAGAGTTCAGAAAAAAACACACACTGTATAAAAAACTCGTACATATATGTAAACAAACATAGCTCAGACCAACAAACATATATTTTCATATGAAAATATATGTTTGTTTCACATTTAACACACAATGTACTGTTCTAAAGCAGCCAACACATATTTTTATTTTCATATCAATTATGTGTGTTTCTAAATTTTGTACGGTGCCGAAACAATCATGACTTTGTTTCGTTTTAATATTTCGTTATCTACACGAACATTTTCCTATCACATATTTTTTGTTTCGAACACACATAAACCACACAGGTTCAGGTGTAGCTTATTTTAAGTTCGTGGTCTGGTACGTGTACTGCGAAAAAAATAGGTTCGAGTTCAGTTATATTTTAAGTTCGTGTTCTGGTATGTGTACAGCGAAAAAAAAACATGAACAAAAAATAAGTTCAAGTTCAGTTATATTTTAAATTCGTGTTCTGGCTCGTGTACTGCGAAAAAAAAGAACATGAACAATAAACAGGTTCGAGTTCAGTTATATTTTAAGTTCGTGTTTGTGCATTGACACTAATTGGTTCGCAAATTAAGGGGTGGGTGATTGTGTTAATGGATGCAAAACATCCTAACAACCAGCAAATGTTTTTTATGATGCAAAATTGTGTTTATGTCTAAAGTTAATTGTTAAAAAACAAAATGTTTGCAAAAGATCCCAAAAATAAAGCTACACTCGAATCTGTATGATTTGTGTGTGCTCGAAATAGAAAAGTGTTCGTGTAATAACGAAATATTAAAACGAAACAAAGTCATGATTGTTTCGGCACCGTACAAAATTTAGAAACACACATAATTGATATCAAAATAAAAATATGTGTTGGCTGCTTTAGAACAGAACATTGTGTGTTTCATGTGTGTATTTTCTGAACCTCGAATTTACTATAAACGCTGATGGAGAGTTAAGCCAGAAACCGGTCTGATTAAGAATAGAGAGTAATTATGATTTTTAGAAATATATAACATACAGTGGCAACATTTTACTTATCCCGTTTACTAAAGAACATTAAATTATGCAACCATTTTTTATTTTGTTTTTATCATTTAACTCTGTTTACTGTTATTTTTTTTCCCTTAAGTATTGTTATAGATACATAGTTTTATATAGAAAAAGAGATGTTCTATTTGAAAAAAGTGTTAAAGTGAGATCAACTGTACTAATAAAGGATTTGCGGAGAATTCTTCGAAAACAATTCTTCGTAAAAACAATTCTACGAATAGCCATTCTTCGAATGACAATTCTTCGAATAACAATAATCAGAGATTTTCAACTATAGCATGGAATAACCAAAGAGGTTTTCAACTATAGCGGGCAAGAATTGTTTTCGAAGAATTTCTATTCGAAGAATTATTTCTTCGAAGAATTGTTTTCGCAGAATTTTCCGCCGACCACTAATAAAGCGGTCATTTAAAATAGCACATGTGAAAATTCTTTGCATAAAAAAATATGGTCAGGGCATAATGACTTTGATGTTTGTAACTACCAAAAAATATTTTACCTGGACCCATCTTACTTTCTGAATCGATTTAACGATGTCCATCCGTCCGTCCGTCTGAGCTTCCAAGTAGATTTTTCTCAAATTTGCTTTGTAGATATTTTTGCAAAAAAAAAATATAAGTGACTTTACCAAATATAGTCAGGATTAGTCTATTTTTCGACCTAGTCCCCATATAAATATGGCATCCGATATGAACTTTTTCATATCCGAAGGCAAAAAGTTAATAAAAATGCCACTCAAATGTGGTTTATGCTTATTATCTATTATCTGTATTATCTTTAAACGGATGGTATAGGGTATCATATAGTCGGTCTAGACCGACTATAACTTTCTTAGTTGTTTTTTTTTTTTTTTTGTAAAACTAATTAATTAAAATTATATATATGTACTAGCAGATTCCAGCACTCGAAATTCGAGTGCAATTTCTAGGAAGCTTTATTTTTCAACTTAGCAAATTCACAAACCAACACTTTTATGGTTTATTATTATTGTGAATGAAGGTAACAAACTCATTAACAAACACATTAACAAATTTAATAAAAAAAACATAGCATATGTATAATTTTATGTATATGTTAGTAGCAACTTTAAATGCAATTTACTCAAAATAAAGGAAAAAACTTAAAAATCTGTAAGTCAACAAAACGGCGAAAAAGAAATACCTTTCAAATAATATACATTTGGTCAAAATCGGGATAAAACGGTAGAACAAAATATCGGTCACAAGAAATCGCCAGCCAATTAATATTATAGATTTCTTATATATTGTGTTTTTATAAAACAATGATGGTTTTTTAGAGAAAGAATTAATTTATAATAAACACACACATATCATATGTATAATTTTATGTATGTACGTGTTAGTAGCAATTTTAAATGCAATTTACTCAAATTACAGGAAAAAATTTAAAAATCTGTAAATCTGGTGAACAGCTAAAAGTAAATACCTTTCAGATAATATACATTTGGTCAAAATCGGGATAAAACGGTAGAACAAAACATCGGTCACAAGAAATCGCCTAGCCTATTAATATTATAGATGTATTTTTAATGATAAGAAATCCCTATATGTTTATTTCAAAAACTAAAATGATGTGAATTTCTTCTTCATAGATCAGAAAATGTGGCAACATTAAAGTAATGTAAATATGAAAATCTGATTAATTTTATAAATAGTTACTTCATTATTTGTTATTAAACACACTATACAACAATTATCACCAAAATAAAAATACCGTAGGGTTCTATGAGAATTTTCAAGATTTTCGAAGTCTGACACGAATCTGAGGTCAGTTTTATCCGGGAACATTACGTTTTTATGCTAACACCCTATTGTTAACTAAATCAATATAAAAGGTCGGATAGGGTTAATATATATGACCGACCCTTATTACTTCTTTCAAGAAACATTTTTGTTTTGGGGCCTATCCCGTCCGGACCCTACTTAGGAGTCGCCCTTAAAAATTTTATGATTTTTGTATAACTTTATAGAACAAAAAATTTTTTAGGTTAATTAAATAGAACATGTTTTTTATATTTCCATTACATTTCTATTATAAGCTGCAAAAAATAATTTATTTTTTATTTTAAAATTAATGAAAGTTGTTAGCTCCGAAGAGAGGCAAACAGAAAAAAAAGTAAAATCAAAATTTCGATATATTATTTATTAGTCGTGAAATAAACAAATAGTTTTGTAAACAAAAATGTTGTTCAAAAATCTTTTTTTTTTTTCTTCAAAAATGGTAAAAAAAAACATGGTGTGGGCAAACGGATATCTCGCACGTGGAGTATAACGATACATACACACTCAATAAGCAAATGCTACAAGCACAAAGACCACAACAACAACAACTACAATTACAGCTGTGACACACATATTACAACATTTATAATAACAACAAGAACAATAGCAATATAGAAAAAACATATTTTTAGGAGTTTTTACTTTTAATTAGAAAACTCGGGACCTATTGAACCGATTTTGGTGATTTTAAACAGAAAACTGCTCAGGATGGCAGAGAATCATTTTCATTTAAAATGGGCAACTCAGCTAACTTATTATGGGTGTTAACGTGATTTCCACAGACGGACAGACGGACATCGCTATGTAAACTCGGCTTGTTAGAAAGATCAAGAATATATATATATATATTGAACGGGGTGCACATTTTTTTTTTATTATTACCAACGGAATGATAAACTTAAACAAGTATGAAACTTATAGTTAAACTAAATCAATGATTAGACCCCAACCCAATCATACTGGTTGAGGTCATTGACAAACATTGAAGATAAGCATATAAACAGACAAATTTTCAAATAATTTCGCAAATATAATTTTGAATAAAGCTAGTGATAACTTTTGATAATTTCTGTCCAAAAAAAGTTAAGAGTCCTTTTATTTTGTAAGATTTTAGTTTAACCCGAAATTGACTAAATAATATTTAGGTAATTCCTGAAAGTTTCAAAGCTCCAGCTATTCGGGAAGTTGGTACAAGATTAAGTTACAAGATGCTGTCTCAAACAAACAGACAAAGAGAGTTAAATAAAATCATATTAAAAAAATACTTAACTCTTATCAAGAGTACCATTTCCTTGCGATTTAAACTACATTTTCCTGCAGTGTAAGTATGTGTTGTAATGTTTTGCCAAAAAATTCTTTTGCAACTGAATAAATAACAAACATGTCAACAATATTATGGCCAAAGTCTCGTGCCATGAAATAGAAAAAAGGAAAAAAAAGCATTCAACATGTCATAACAACAATAACAATAGATATTCAAGAATAACAACAACAATGACAATACAAAAAAAAATTATGTCCACATAGAACCAACCGATAAGGCCACTTCAACATGTTTTGGCCTTTAGTGTTCGATAAAAAGAATAAAACAAAAAAAAAAACAAAAAAATGGAAATAAAACATCATGGCAAAATGAGATCCTTGAACTTCTTTGGTTTTATTCATTTGATCGTTGTTTTGTTGAACAGCATTACCAAATTTAACTCAGAGTATTGAACATAAATTTTATGCAGAGTTAATAAGTTTAACGCTGCTTCATCATCATCTTCGGCATAAAGACACGTTTAAGAACTTTGCAATGACTTTGACAATTAAAAAGACCCCCAAAATAATAAACACACACACACTCACACACAAATACAGATACCGTTATTTGGCAAGAACATAATACAGAAATTTACTTTAAATGGTTTGGCGTACTAGCTAAACAAAAAAAAAGCTGAGGAACAATGTCAAAGTTAAAGTATTTGTTGGTTGACTCACTACCACACATAAGTGATGGGTGGTAGTGCTGGTGAAGGCTGATATTGTTGTGGTATCATTATCAATAGAAACGATTTTTTATATATACATATATAAAAATTGATGTTTTTATCTTAAAATTAGAGCAATTTTGCCATGAATTTTATGTTTTTGTAAGATTTAAAAAATCTTCCAACTCAAGCAAAGAAATAGTTTATGCCGTTGTGGGCCAAAATACAGTGCAAAACAAAATGATTCATGTAAAAAATGTCAAAATAAATATTTCTATTATTTTTATGATTTTCAATGTAATATCTCATCATTGCTTTCAAAATAAGACAAGTAAGAAAATTAAGTCAGTCTAGACCGACTATAAAATGCCCAATACTATGTATTTCGAGAGAGGGTCTTAGCTACAACGTTGCTGTGGTAATAACTGGATATTGAAAATAAGCATAAGCCAAATTGTAGTGCTATTGTTATGAAAAAGTTAATATCTGATGTTATTTTTTTATAGGGACTAAGTCAAAAAATAGGCCGATCACGAAATTATTTATTAAAGTCAATAATTTTTCTCGAAAACATCTACATATAAATTAAATTTAAAAAATAAATTGGTGTAATTTTTTTTCTTTTTAGATAGATTAAAGCAGAGCCGTGGACACGGAATCACAGTCTCTAAAACAAGTTGCTACTCCGACTCAAAAATTTTTCGTTATTGCATGAGCATGAAAAATTCATATACCTTTTAAAATATTTGCGACGAAATGTTTTACGATTCACTATGGATAAGTAGATTTTAATTTATTTTATGAAAGCAGGATCATGCAATTAATTACATTATATAATATAAAAATGTGTTATAATTTAAAATATTTTGATGTTTTATTGATTAGTGCAGGCAAGAGTCTAAACTGCCTTAGCAGAAGTTGTACTCGGTTATTGATCTAGTTGAAAAGAGGTTGTTCGTTTTTTTAAAATTTTGTGATTTGTTTGAGTTATACGAAATTATAGTTCATATTATATATTGTAGGTCTTGTGTTTTAGTAAATTCCTGATTTTAAAAAGAGATTTAAATAAAAAACTGATAGTCAAAGTGGAGTTTACGTTTCATGTGAGTACCTATTATCATACAAGTAATTAATTTGAAGCAGTGGTGGCCATCGAGAGAATTGAGTTAGTAATAGTGTTTATGAGCATGTGTTACTTGTACTACACTGATCGAAATCCATGGACGTAACACAACGCCGATATTTTATATATATTTTGTTGTTTTAAAATTTTAAATCTTACATTCTGAAAATGTAAAACAAAATGTGAAGAACATTTAATTTCTTTTATCCATAAGTTTGAAGTTTATTAAATCAAATAAGTAATAATAAGTAATTCATTTCTTTAAAAAACAAAAAAAAAAAAAAAAAATAGCAAATTTAAAAAGATAAGAAATTTCAAATGTTATTAAGTGGTATGTTACCAAAAACTAAAAAAATTACCAGTAACTGGATATTTTTTAAAATTAAAAAAAAATGCATAAAAGACAGCTATAATGTTGTCAAATGGAGGCGACGTATGTTATTTATAGAAAATGTTTAATTTATAGTTTATCAAGTCTTCGAAATTTTCTCAACATTTTTGGTTTCTTTTAAACAAATATTCTCTATGTACCTATAAAAAAAAATATATATGAATTTCAAAAGGCAATGCGACATAGACCTGCTTTGTTCAAAAGCTTTCATAAGACTGAAGGAAATTGTTGTTAACTTTTACTCTTTGGTGAGTATTTTTGTTTTCGTTCGGCTGTATGCATATAAGAAGCCGAGCACTAGTGTGTCTTGCACGGCCTTCACTGATTTGAAGTCACAAATATAGTATTTAATGGTAATACATTTTGTAGAAAACTGTTTTATTTATTTTTGGCGATTTTTGATTTTGTCGATTTTTGAGTTGGCGATTATTTATTTTCGTGATATTCGGTTTTGGCGGTTTTTGATTTCGATTTTTGCGATTATTGATATTCGCGATTTTTGGTTTTGCCGATTTTTGATTTAGGTGATCTTTATTTTGGCGATTTTTGTTATTCGAGATTCTTGGTTTTGGCGATTTTTGACATTGGCGGTTTTTGTTTTTTTTTTTTTTGGTATTTTTGATTTTGGCGATTTTGGTTTTTTGCGATTTTATTTTTTTGCGATTTTTGATTATGGCGATTTTTGATTTTTGCGATTTTTGATTTTTGCGATTTTTTACTCGCAATTTTCGGTTCTGGCAATTTTTGATTTTTGGCGATTTTTGATTTTAGCGATTTTTATTATTTGCGATTTTAGTTATCCGCGATTTTCGATTTTGGCAATTTTGGACTTTGACAATTTCTGTTTTTATGTAATTTTTGGTTTGGGTAAATTTTGGTTTTTCCAATTTTTTATTTTTGGCGATTTTTCACTTTGGCGATTATTGTTTTTCGCGATTTTTGGTTTTGGCGATCTTTTATTTTGGTGTGTTTTGTTTTTTGCGATTATTGATATTCGTGATTTTTGGTTGTGGCGATTTTTGATTTAGGCGATCATTGATTTTGGCGATTTTTGTTATTCACGATTCTCGGTTTTGACGATTTTTGACTTCGGCGATGCTTTTTTTAATTGTGGCGATATTTGTTTTTTGCGATTTTAGTTTTTGATTATGGCGATTTTTGATTTTGGCGATTTTTGTTATTCGCGATTTTGGGTTCTGACAATTTTTGATTTTGGCGACTTTTGATTTCAGCGATTTTTGTTATTTGCGATTTTCGATTTTGGCAATTTTGGACTTTGACAATTTTTGTTTTTATGAAATTTTTGGTTTGGGCAAATTTTGATTTTTCCGATTTTTGATTTTTGGCGATTTTTGACTTTGGCGATTATTATTTTTCGCGATTTTCGGTTTTGGCGATCTTTTATTTTGGTGTGTTTTGTTTTTTGCGATTATTGCTATTCGTAATTTTTGGTTGTGGCGATTTTTGATTTAGGCGATCTTTGATTTAGGCGATTTTTGTTATTCGCTATTCTTGGTTTAGACGATTTTTGACTTCGGCAATGTTTTTTTTTGCTATTTTTAATTGTGGCGATATTTGTTTTTTGCGATTTTTGATTATTAGCGATTTTCGGTTCTGCCAATTTTTGATTTTGGCGATTTTTGATTTAAGCGATTTTTGTTATTTGCGATTTTCGGTTTTGGCAATTTTGGACTTTGACAATTTTTGTTTTTATGCAATTTTTGATTTTGGCGAATTTTGTTTTTTGCGATTTTTGATTTTGGCGATTTTTATTATTCGCGATTTTCGATTTTGGCGATTTTTGATTTTTGACGGTTCCGCCCATATTTACCACGACTACTCAATTTGAGTAATTAATGTAATTTTCAAAAGCTAGAAGATTCTCATTTTCATAGTACTTTATATTTTTTTTTTTAGGACGTGCGTGCAACGCTAATTGGTCATTGGCCCATTTTTTGTCCTACTACTAACATTAATAGCTCATAAACTCAAACAAAGTTCCATGGCGTTCTCTATTATAGTACTCTAGTTATATGACATTAAATATTTAATTTGTGTGGGGGTGTCATGCCCACTGGTCCTATCGCGCCCATTTTTGCCAGACTACTCACATTAATCATTCTTGAACTCAAACAAATCTGCAAGGTTTTCTCTATTGTAGTATTCCGGATATATGACGTTATATATTTACTGTGTAACTGATCAGTTACCTACTTTAAAAATTTCAAGACGATCGGTACAGTGCTGTAGCCACCTATACATATATATATCATATATATATATGATACGGATCTTACGAGAAATTTATTCGGTTTGATAGGGGTTATTCGAAGGTCTGAACATACACTGTTTTGCACATTTTCAATATCGTCCGTTCTTATATATTAAATTTCATCAAAATATATTGACATTTTCGACCTGTATGTTGATTACAAGGTTTATATGGACGAACAGGTGGACAGATAGACGGATGGTTGCATATCGCTGAATCGATTAAGAGAAAGATTGTGAGCAGATTGGTTTTTAAAAGGTGGGTCTAGGTCAAATATTTTTGCTAGCTAAAAACATCAGCATAAACTCAATATACCCTGACAACATAGTGGTATAGGGTATAAATACGCCCTTGGCTTTTTATTTTGTTACAAGTAATTTTATTTTAATACTAAAAACGCCAGTTTGAAAAAACCAAATTATTATTGGTTAACAACTATTTAGTAGTTATTTTTTTGTCGCTAGGATCACAACAGTCCTTTTATACTTATAGTGCGTTTACATCTGAGGAAAATCTAGTAGATTTTAGCTAAAATCTATTTCAAAATCTATACCATTTACGTCTAACTCTTTTGACATTTTGTGAGGTTTTGTTTCTACAAAAATAAACAGCTGATTAAAGTAACACATACATATAACTAGAACTAGCAAAAATATTCAAAACAATAGGAAAATGGATATATGGAAAATATTAAAAAGGAATAGATTTTATTATAAAATTATCATCAAAAATGAAAAAAAGCAGATGCTGATATAGAAATTTTGCGAAAAAAAATCAGCATTTGTTAAATGTATTGTTTGAACAGCAAAACAAATTCATTTTCCACAATTATTATCTAGAAGACTGGAAAAATTTATGACTTTTCAATTACTAAATATTTTTTTATTATAGATTCATTTTTTTTTATTAATTTAATTAATTTAATTTAATTTTTATTAATTTAATTTCCTTTTTATTCAACTTGTTTGCTTTTGTTTTTATTTTTAAATGTAAATTTTGCAATCACTGCGTTGTAATTTTCTGCTACAACATTTAAAAAAACACAGTAGTATCATTCGGTAGTTCCCAAGCTCGATAAGATTTTGTGAGATTTTGCTAAAATCTAGTAACGAGCTAGATTTTGTTTTGCATGGGAAATCTTGTAAAAATTAGCTGGATTGTGCTCTTAATCTCGTATATATTAGATTTTGCTTAGTTGTAAACGCTCTATTACACTCTTCACGTAATACTGGCATTCAACTTGATCGTGCTGATTTTATTCTTTAGAATAGACTAGAAATTAAAGTCTGGCGACTGTGCTGGCCAATCCTAGAGTTTAACATTGTTAGTTCGCATCCATTGGGACAAGAAGCATTGTCCAGTTTAAAATATAAAGTCTCGTAAATTGATAGAGCCATTAAGCAAATAGCTTCAACAAACCAAATTAGACTAATTTTATCGAATGAAATCTTCAAAATATTGTAATTTTGCCACGTTTTTAAACTTTTTCTTTTAACTCATACTCTCTGTCTGTCCGTCTGTCTGTCTGCCTGTGTGCCATGGGGCAACCCCAGTCCCCCTCATCCAATTGATCTGAAACTTTGCCCATAGTCTTGTTGCTACTATAGATTAATTTTGGGGTCACAGTTACGGAGTGCTTTAAAATCAATTTCTCCTTATCCGATCGATATGAAACATGGTCGATAGACTTGCATAGTCACACACAGTCACGGAGAGATTAAAACCTCATTTCCCCTCATCCGATCGATCTAAAACTTTGTCCATAGGCTTGTAGTGGCCAAAGATTATTTTAAGATAGTCACACACAGTCCCGCATAGTCACGCACAGTCACGGAGTGATTTAAAACCCATTTCGCCTCATCCAATCCATCTAAAACTTGGTCCACAGACTTGTCGTCACCAAATATTAACTTAAAGATAGTCACGCACAGTCACGGAGTGATTTAAGCCCCGTTTCCCCTCATCCAATCAATCTGAAACTTGGTCCATAGACTTTTTGTGACCAAAGATTAATTTTAAAATAGTCATGCAAAGTCACGCACAGTCACGGAGAGATTCAATATTCATATGCATAAGGAAAGAAAAAGTTTTAATAAAAACTTTGTTTTTATGGGTTAGATTATTTTAGTTAAACACTCTTTCCTTTATTTATTTATACTGTTCACTTGGTATTTCAATTAAACAATTATTTTAATGTTTTTTAACGAAATTAAGTCATAAACATATATAAAATTTCTCTGTTTTCTATTTTATTACCATCTTTTTATTTTTATTTTTTTATTTTTATTTTTATTTTTATTTTTATTATTTTTTTTTTATTTTTTTATAACTGATAATGAATTATTTTAGATTTTTTTAATAAATTTGGTTGAAAAAATTGTTGTCGTTATTATAGGGGTGTTTCAGATTTTTCCGATCGCGAGTGGATAATGTTTTAATTTTTAGATGTACGCGTTGAAGAACATGTGCTGTTTTTTTAGCAGTGCACGTGGAGGAAAACGAACTTAAAATAAAGCTACACTCGAATCTGTGTGGTTTATGTATGTTCGAAACAAAAAATACGTGATAGAAAAATGTTCGTGTAGATAACGAAATATTAAAACGAAACACAGTCATGATTGTGTTGGGCACTGTACAAAATTTAGAAACACACATAATTGATTTGAAAATAAAAATATGTGTTTGTTTGTCTGAGCTATGTTTGTTTACATATATGTACGAATTTTTTATTCAGTGTGTGTTTTTTTCTGAACTCTGATAAAAACAAAAGTTTTTATTAAAACTCTTAATTTTTATAAGAATTTTTTTGGGATCAATAAATTGAAATTGAAATTATTAAAACTCTGTCTTTCCTTATGCGTATAAGTTTTAAATCTTTCCGTGATTGTGCGTGACTTTGCGTGACTATTTTAAATTTAATCTTTGGTCACAACAAGTCTATGGACAAAGTTTCAGATGGATCGGATGAAGAGAAATGGGGTTTATATCACTCCGTGACTGTGCGTAACTATGCGTGATTGTGTGAGACTATCTTAAAATAAATCTTTGGTCACAACAAGTCTATGGACCAAGTTTCAGATTGATTGGATTAGGGGAAATGGTGTTTAAATCACTCCGTGACTGTGTGTGACTATCTTAAAATTAATCTTTGGCCACAACAAGTCTATGGACAAAGTTTAAGATCTATCGGATGAGGGAAGTGAGGTTTTAATCTCTCCGTAACTGTGCATGACCATGCGTGACTGTGCGTGCCTATGTCAAAGTTAATTTTTTTTCATAGCAACTCTATCGACCAAGTTTTAGATCGATCGAGTGAGGATAAGTGAGGTTTTTATCTCGCCGTGACTATGCGTAACTACCGCAAAATTAATCTATAGTCACAACAAGAATATGGGCCAAGTTTCAGATCAATTGGATGAGGGGAATGGCAGACAGAGAGTATAGTTAAAAGAAAAGAGTTTAAAAATATAATAAAAACGCAACCGTATGGCCACTTCGAAAAAGTGTTTGCCCACATTCAATCGCAATCCAAGGGAGTTTTTGCTTCACATCGTTACCATGAACGAGACAATCACCAGCGAATATTATCCACGGCCATTGGACAAATTCAGCATTGATTTGCAGCAAAAACGACCACATTTTAGAAAAAAGTGCTCTTCTGCAAAACGCGTGTATAGTTGAAAATTCGACGCAAAATTCCATAAATTGAACTACGAACTGCTACCCCATTCAGCATATTCGCCAGATTTAGCCTCCAACGTGCAGATTCCAAACCTGAAGAAATGGCTCGACGCTAAGAGATTTGGAACGAATGAAAAGGTCAACAGTGAAACAAAAATTTAATTTGAGAACCTAGGATTCAATGTATCGATCTTAAAGGTGACAATTTTGAGAATTATAATAATGCTTTTTCCAGAAAAAAAATTTGTGTTAATAAGTTATCAAACCGCCCTCGTATATAATTGTTTTATAATGCCATATTTGATTAGCCCTCTCTATGGCATTAAGTCCAAATGTACTCTAGCTAGTTACATGTACGACTTAATGTTCTACAGATTTTTTTCTTAATCACAAACTATTGATTAATGAATCAGGGTTGGTGAATTGGGTCAAAATAATTAAAGTTCTTGAAATTGCATACTTTACTACAAACAAAACACGGCTTTTTACATTTTTATGTATTTTAATTAAATAAAAAAACTTTTTATGCTTTTTCGCCCTACTAAATTTTCAATTGACTTAATGTCTTAATCCTTTAAGAAATTGCTGTTAAGATTTATATGTAAACGTGTTAATTTTTCATATATGCGTACCCAAACAGTTACACACACACACACACACAAAACATTCACAATAAAAACTTTAATTTGAAGAATGTGATATGTGAATAAATGAAATTTCTCCTTTATTTTATTGGTACTCTAAAATGACATTATTAAGAACAAGCTGTTAACATTTATGGCCACAATAAAAAGGTTCTTGATGTTGTTTTTCTTTTTTACTGCCAATCTTTCTATAAAATTTGTAATGCAGCACTTAGCTGGACACCCTCAACAACAAAATTAAATGAAATGCAAAATGTTATAGGAAATCTTTTCAACTTACACTCACATATGTATGCAAAAGATTTAAGTGTTGCAGAACAATTCACAGGAAACAAGATGTATAACAACAGATTAACAATACACTACACAAACAAATAAAAAATCGCAATAAAAAAGTAAAAAAAAATTGTTTGCAAAAAGAAATACATTTTAACCTAGAATTCAATAATTTGTTATTGCTGACCTCATGAGATGTTATACATATGTTGTTGGTATAATTTTCGTAAAGGCAATTGATTGGGTCTAAAAAATGACATTTGAATAGCATAAGTAAATCGCTGGTATCATACGCAAAACAAAACGCCCACACCAAATTCTTGTAGATTTTCAAGAAATAATTTAGCCCATTTTTTCTTATTTGTGAACCCGTTAACTGTTCACAGTAATTATGGAAGTATTTGGTTCTTCTAGGGATACACACATATTTAGCAAACATTACAAAAATGGTTAGAAAAGTAGAGATAGTATTGTTAAGGGTCAATCTAACTTCGGCTTCATGCATATTTTGACTCGCGTTTTGACAACGCTTCTATAATTTTAAAATGCTCATCTTCCAGCAATTTTTTTCCCAACACTCCGAATTCAGACATTGCATTAATATTGGGGCAAACTTATAACATAAGAGTTGGGTATAACTAGTTGAAAAGAGTATTTTTTCTAGATAATAAATAAATATATACAAATCATAATTTTATGGACATAATTATAATAAAAATACCCAAAAAAAAAAATTCATATGGATATTTACAATGTGACGTGACGTGGCATTCGTACGAAAAAACATTTAAAAAAAAATAATGAAAAATAAATTTGTAAAAGGTTTTCTTATAGATGTATAGTTATTAAGTAGCACTATATGAAATTAAAACAATTACAAAAATCGACGCTACGTTACAAAAATCGAGTTAAGTTACAAAAAATAGAAGTGAGTGTTGACTTGGATTACAAAACTGCAAAACTCTGCGAATTGAGCAAGGCTTTTTGTATAAAACTTTTTTTCGAAGGATTTGAAATAATATAAGTTTATTTTCCAAATTATAAAGTTAAAAACTCTGTTCCCCATACGACAAAAACTTCATATTGAAATGTCTCTCTAATTACCGTAAAGCGTACAAGGCTGAACTGAAACTATCACATTTCGGCTTTGGTGGCGATCGCACCTTCTACGTCAATGAAAACTTGACCACCACTAATCATAAAATACTTCGATCTGCAATTGAATATAAAAAGAAAGGGCTGACAAAAACAGCATACACTACTCGAGGCTTAGTTTATATTAGATTCAATGGTAATGACGAACCAGTTAGAGTTGAGCCTATTGAAGGACTAAACAATTTATTTCCTGATGGATGTTTTCCTGCCAACAACTGATGATTTGGTAATGGTTTTAATAGTAAATTGGTATTTCTGTCTTCATTTATTAATTCTTTTATTAGTATTATTATCTTTACTATTTTTTATATACGTAACAAATTTGATATATTTTTTAGATTTTCTAACACTTTTTATAAATTTCTTCCTTCTATATCCTTGCGTTGCTTTTTAATCCTTCATAATGATTTTGAACGGCGATAGTCTATCTTTCAGTTCCAAAGACGTAACTTATAATCTTATTCGTATTTTATGCAAACAGAGATCAGGTCTAAATATATGCCATATTAATGCGCAGAGTCTTAATAATAAGGTTGATGAATTTAAGTTTATCTTTGAGAACTGAGGTGTTGATATAATATGTGTTTCGGAGACATGGTTCAATGAAAAACATGATGATAAAATGATTGGATTAACCGGATTCAAAATTTTTCGCTGTGATAGGGATTCTCGTTGTGGTGGTGTAGCTATTTTTGTTAGAAAAGGCATTATGTGTAAATTTCATAGCAAATCTAAACCTCATGAAAAGGTTGAACATATAATTGTTGAAGTTTCGTCCCATGGAAAACAATTACTTGTTGGATGTGTTTATAGACCTAATAAAAGAATAGACCTTGATGTTTTTAAAAATATACTTGAAACTATAACTCTCAATTATGAAGATATTTTAATATGTGGGGATTTTAATTCAAACGTTATCAATGAGACTATTTTACTAGACATAATGCAATCAATTGGCCTTTCTCCAACTAACATTACAGTTCCAACTCATTTTACTGCTACAAGTAACTCGTTACTTGATCTTTTCTTTGTCAGTAGCAAAAAGAAAATCTTACTCTATCATTTGACTTTAAAATGCAAGTGGTGGATGACGTTGTTACTTATTATGATTTTAAACAAATGGATCGAAACGCGATGTTATTTGAATTATCTAAAATCGATTGGGACTCCATTTACTACGTGCCTTCGTTTGACAATCAGGTCAGTTTTTTAGAACAAAATTTGGCACATGAGTTCCACAAATCTGTACCTTTAAAAACAACAAAATACAAAAACAAAAATAAACCTTGGTTCAATCAACAGATTAAGGATAAAGCTTTTAAAAGTTGGAAACTGTTTAAAACAGTTAATTTATATGACGAATATTCCAAAGCTAGAAAACAAGTAAATAAAATGATAAAAACTGCTAAATCTGCATACTACTCTAGCCTATTTATTTCTGCTGCACACTCTAAAAAAACGTGGAAGCTCATACGAGAAATTGGTGTCGGCAATATCCCTGACATCCCCATAAGCGATGGATATTATACCCGCAATACTGATATTAGTTCAACTTTACCGGAAAATGCTTTTTGTTTTCAATGCGTAAACCAACTGGAAATACTCTTCACATGCCAATCTGTGAAATCTAATACTGTTGGTTCTGATAACATACATCCCAGATTCTTAAAAGAAATTATTCCTCAACTGCTACCTCAAATTACCCATATTTTTAACACTATTTTCACAAAAAGTGTATTTCCTCAAAGTTGGAAAAATGCTAAAATTTTACCTATTCCTAAATCAAATAAAGAATATCGTCCCATTGCTATCCTACCATACTTGTCTTGGAAAACATGTCAAGAATATGGGCCTATTCTCAGACAGACAATCAGGCTTTCGTCCTAAACATAGCTGCATAACTGCACTCATTGATGTGTCTGAAGATATTCGTGGGTATATTGATAGTGGTAACATTGCATTTCTAGTGCTCTTAGATCATTCGAAGGCATTTGATACTGTGAATCATGAAATACTCTGCATGAAGCTAAGAACTTTTTTTGGTTTCTCTCCTTCCGCAACTCGTCTTATATCGTCTTATTTAGAAAATCGACAACAATACGTTAACGCCAATAATAAAATATCAAATGTGCTTCCAGTAAAAAAGGGCGTTCCGCAAGGTTCGATTCTAGGACCACTTCTTTTCACTATATATATAAATGATTTGCCTAGGCAACTTTCGTATTGTAAAGTTCATATGTATGCTGATGATGTGCAACTTTATGTTTGTAGTCGTTTCGATGAACTAAATAACTGTGTTGCGAACCTAAATGTGGATCTTAATCGAATTCAATTATGGGCTCTGGCAAATGGGCTATGTCTCAATCTTTCAAAGTCTAAATGCATCGTTATTACTAGAAGATCAGTGCCTTCCCTTGCTATACCAGATATTATGCTTAACAGTCAAATTATTGAAATTACACAAAAAACCAAAAATCTTGGAATTATTTTCAATAAAACTCTCACCTGGTCTGATCATATAAATGTCGCTTCGGGAAAAACGTATTCAATGCTTCGATCACTGTGGAAAACTCAACATCTTACACCAGTCCATGTACGAGTTCTACTTGCAAAAACCTATCTAATTCCAACTTTGTTGCACGGATGCGAACTATTTGCTAGCTGTGATTCTATTAGCTCTAGGAAATAAACAACTACGTTTTATTCTATATTAAGATACGTCTACAATTTGAAAAGATCATCCCACATAACACCGTATGCACGAAAACTTTTGCGATCTCTTGAAGATACGATCATTGAGACTGATGCATAAGATTATATTTACACTTGAGCCTACATATCTTTTTAATCGAATATCCTTTTCTAATTCAAGAAGAAATTATTCTATAATTCAAATAAGGCATAAAAGTTTGGTCTCTGAATGGCAGTTCTATATACAATGCATACGTCTTTGGAACTTGCTACCGCCAACATTACAATATTTAAGCAACGCAGGACATTTTAGGAAACAAGTTTTCCAATTTTTCAATACCATTTAAATATTGTTTAAACTTTGCTTTGTTTTGAATATATGTATGTAAAATAATTTTTGTTATCTTATTTTTATACTAATTATAAACTATGTTATATTTTCATTAAATACTGTATCACATTATACTGATCCTGTACTGTAATTATAAGACTCTTAGTCTTGTTGTGCAGGAAACCAAATAAATAAATAAAATAAAATAAATAATCTTGTCTCGTTTTTTCTTTATTAACCTAAGTATCTGACGTGACGTTACTTGATATTACGTTACTTAAGTTTCCATTAGAAAATTTTTAGTTAAGATTGTTTTTAAGAAATTATTTAATGCAAATATAGTCTCATATTTAGATATAAGTTGAAAAAAAAATTTAAGTCCAATATATTTTTTATTTTAATATTAAGATTAGAAGAACAAGATAAGATTTACAAGATATATACTCATAGAAAATTAGATAACTATATTATATGTTATAATATAAAATCTATATTAATAGGCTAGGCGATTTCTTGTGACCGATGTTTTGTTCTACCGTTTTATCCCGATTTTGACCAAACGTATATTATTTGAAAGGTCTTTCTTTTTAGACGTTTTGCAGATTTACAGATTTTTAAAATATTTTCCTATATTTTGAGTAAATTGCATTTAAAATTAAAATTATACAATGCTATGTGTGTGTTTATTAAATTTGTTAATGTGTTTGTAATAAAAATGAGTTTGTCTTTTTGTGTCGATTTGTGAATTGGCTATAATTGATTAGCATACCTTTAGGGTCTTTATTTAATGAAAAAATAAAATTTCCTAGAATTTGCACTCGAATTTCGAGGGCTGGAAACTGCTAGTATAATATAATATAATAGAAAATGCAATTTCAGCTGCTTGTATTTGTATTACTTCGCTGGTATTTTTGGCAATTCTTTCCACTTTTCAATTTACAAAGTAGATAACTTATTTACTTGCTCTGAGGAATGTATATTAAATTAACTCCAAATGTGTTCTTCCAAGCACATTGATAAAATGAAAAGGCATTGTCTAAAATTATATTTTTTTGTTTTTGTCATCTGCCAAACTTTTCGTTTTATGGTTGCTCCTACCCCATCCATCGCCCCTTTGCCATGAGTAATTGTAAAACAATTCCCTTCAAAAACCTAGCAATCAAATTCAGAAATAAAATCAGGTAAACTGCGAGCAATAAACTTATTTTTAAATTGGGAGGTGGGTCCATCCGAAAATATATAAATATTTTGATTTTGACCATGTTCTTTTTTAATCGTCTTCACAAGTGTTGTCAAAAATCAACAAACATCGACCTTATTGTGGCCGAGTTTTTCACTGATTATCGCATAGGATTTCACTCCGCTACTCAGCCAAGCAACGAAAGTAAAAATGGTAACTTGACGGTAGCTGAAGTGTGGGCACTATAGCTCATTTTGACAGATTAGAATGTAATTCTCTGCGAAATCAATGTGCAGGACTAGATCTTCAGCCTTAATATGTTTTATTATTTTTTTTGTGGTTCAAAATTATTTTGCTTGGAACGTTTAACAAAAAAATGGCGTTGAAAAAAGGGCAACTGTGCATCTAATTCGTACAAGAGTGCAGATAAAGAACCTTCGGTGTGGGTAAACGTAATACGGTCTTCCACTTTGCACCAATGTTTTGATTTCTTGGTTTTGTTCATTAATGGGAAATACTTAAGGGGCACACAAATAATAAATTGAATGAAAATTTGAAATAAACAATAATTTTTACTTACAATGTGGCCTGACGTTACACACGTTTTAAATTCAATATAAAGTTAAATATTTGTTTAATGACCGAGTTTTTTATTGTAGTTAGTTTACTTCATTAACCTTTATTAAAATGCAAAATTTTACGCAGCGTTCAGATAATTAAAATAAATGTTTTTTGTCTGACGTGACGTTATCTTAGAATATCATTAAAAGCAAATCAAAATTTTACCGTTAATTGATATTGGGTTGCTCTTTTGCATTAATTGTATGGTTAGTTGTTGTTGTTCAGCTACGTATTTGCGATAAGAGTGCAATTGCACAATTACTTTTAGAAATGTGAATTGTAAAAAGAATATATCCTTAAAAATAAACAAAACTAGCCAAAACGTGAACTTAAACTTTGTAGCTCGATATCTCGCAATCGCAACTAAGGAAAGCTTTGAGCTTTTAAAATTTATTAATTTTGAATATTTGTATTTAATAATACAAGTAAGAAAAAAATGTTGGGGAATTTTAAAATTTTCGGTCATGGTGGACCTTTCTGTGGACCTTTCTATGAAATATAGTAGCGATTGCAACAAAAAATAAATGCACTCCTGTCTAAACGTCAAAAATGAAATTATTTTTGAACTGGATAAGGTGTATTAAAAAATTAAATTGCATGGTCATTAAAGAAAGTACCTATTAAAAAAGTTTTTATAAAAAGCACCTTTAAAAAAAGTACTTTAAAAAAAGAACTTTAAAAAAGTACTTTAAAAAAAGTAATTTCGAAAAGGTACATTTTAAAAATAGTAATTTTTAAAAAAGTTTTATTTAAGAATTACCTTTTAAAAGGAACACATTGCATTTTTAAAAAAGTATTTTTTAAAAATTTTACCTTTTAAAAACGTACCTTTTAAAAAAAGTACATTTTAAAAAACTACCACTTAACAAGTAACTTTTAAAAAAGTTTTATTTAAAAAAATACATTTGAAAGAAAATAATCTTTTCGAAATTATTTTAAAAAAGTACGTTGTTAAAAATAGTACCTTTTTAAAAATAGCACCTTTTAAAACAAAAGTACCTTAAAAGGTACCTTTTAATATCTTTCAAAAAATTATTTATAAAAAAAAAATTAAAGTAGCTTTAACATAAAGTAGGTCTTAAAACAGTATATTTAAAAAAAAAGGTACAATACAAAAAAAGTAAATTTAAAAAAAAAAGTATATTCGAAAAAAGTACCATACCATTTTTATAAGAAGTATCTTTGAACAATGGTACTTTTTAAAAAAAAGTAACTACGAAGAGGTACTTTTAAAAAGTAGTATTTTTTTAAAAAGTTTTATTTGAAAAAGAACCTATTCATAAAAACAGAATTAAAAATTTTATCTATTAAAAAAATACTTTTTAAAATAAACAACCTTTAAAAAAATAAATTTTAAAAGACTATCTTTTAAAAATATAATCTTTTTAACTAATTACCCTTAAAAAAAAGTACATCTCAAAATAAGTACATTTTAAATAAATACCTTTAAAAAAAATATTTTAAATAAAGTTCCTTTTAAAAATAGTACCTTATAAAAAATTATCTTTCCAAAAAAAAGTACCTTTAAAAATCTACCCTTACCTTTAAATAAGTTTTATATAAAAAAGGACATTAAAAACTTTTTTTAAAATACCTTTTAAAACAAGTAGCTGAGAAAAAAGTATATTTTTAAAAAAGTACCATTTAAAAAAATTACATTTAAAAAAGCAACTTTTAAAGAAAGTACGTTTCAAAAAAGTACCATTTTAAAAAAATACATTTGAAAGAAGTAGCTTTTTAAAAAAATACGTTTACAACGAATGTATTTGAAAGAATTGCCTTGCAAAAAAGAGCTTTTTAAAAAACGTAACTTAAAAAAAAAATACCATTTAAAATGTTACCTTTTAAAAAGATGCTTTTAAAAAGGTACCTTTTAAAACATGTACCGTTTAAAAAAGTTTTATCCAAAAAATTAACCTTTTAAAAAATTAGTTTAGTAAAGAGTACCTTCTAAAAATTAGCTTTTAAAAAAAGTAGGTTTAAAAAAAATCTTTTAAAAAACACATTTAAATTAAGTACCTTTAAAAAAGTATTTTTAAAAATTATTTTAAAACAGTTCATCTTAAATAAATTACTTTTAAAAAAGCACCTTTTAAAAAGTACTTTTCAATAAAGTGCCTTTTAAAAAAAATTTTTTTTTAAAAATTTTTTTTTAAAAGTCCCATTAAAAAAAATAACTTCTAACAAAGTAATTTTCATAAAAGGAGTTTTTACAAAAAGGATACTTTAAAAAAAAGTACCATATAAAAAAAGTAAATTTAATGCCGTTTTTTTTCTGACAAAAAATGTCGCCCCTTTTTTGCCCTTTTTTGGAAAAGTGTATTGATGTATAAGATAAGGTAGTTCTTAATTCAGAATATATAAAAAAATACACTTTTCGAAAAAAGGGCAAAAAAAAGTGCGACATTTTTTGTCAGAAAAGAAAACGGCATAAGAAAAGGATATTCGAAAAAGTACATTTCAAAAAATTACATTTAAGAAAAATAGTTTTTATAAGAAGTATCTTAACAAGTAACTTCGAAGAGGTACTTTTAACAATTAGATCTTATTGAAAAAGTTTTATTTGAAAAAGAACTTCAAAAAATTTTTTGTAATAAAAAATTACCTTTAAAAAACAACCTCTTAAAAAGTATCTTTAAAAAATGAATCTTTTTAACTAATAAGCCTTTAAAAAGTACATCTTAAAATAAGTACATTTTGAAATAAATACATTTAAAAAAATTATTTTAAATAAAGTACCTTTTCAAAAATACATCTAAAAAATGTACATTTAAAAAAAGTACAATTGAAAAAGTAACTTTCAAAAAAGTACGTTTTAAAAAAAAGTACCATTTAAAATACTATTTTTTGAAAAATTTGTTTTTAAATAATGTATCTTTAAAAAAAGTACCTTATAAAAATAGTACCTTCTAAAAAATTACCTTTTAAAAATAGTAGATTTAAAAAAAAATACATTTAAAAAAAATTCATTTAATAAGTACATTTAAAAAAAAAGTATCTTTTAAAAAAGCCAATTTAAAAAAAAAAACTATTAAAAAAGGAAAGAAGCTTTTAAAAAAGTACCTTTCCAAAAAGTACTTTTCAATGCCTTTCAAAATTAGCTTTTAAAAAAGTACATTAAAAAATTTTTTTTAAAAGTCTCTTTAAAAAAATTAACTTCTAACAAAGTAATTTTCAAAAAGTGGCTTTTTCAAAAAGGATATTTTAAAAAAAGTACCTTTAAATGTTTTACCTTTAGAAAAAGTAACATTTAAAAAAGAACCCTTTAAAAAAGTAAAAAAAAATCCCTTTCAAAAATTTTTTATTTAAAAGAAGTATTTTTTAAACACAATATTTTTTTTAAAATTACATTTTAAACATTTAATTAAAAAAATTGCTCTTTTTAAATAAATTACTTTTCAATACCTTTAGAAAATAACCTTTAAAAAAAAAACTCTTGAAAAAGTACCTTTCAAGAAAGTACCATTTAGTAAAGTATTTTTAAACAAAATATTTTTTAAAAATGGACCTTCTAAAACGTAGTGTTAGCAGCTTAATACTTTTCCAACTATATGGCCAGATTTATATCTATTAATAAAGCCAATGTTTTTTGATCAACTGCAATTCAAACATAACACTCAAACCTATTGTAAACACTAAAGTACAACAGTATTTACAATGAACAACGGTTAACATATCGAGTTATTTTAAAATAAACATTTTAAGTATTTCCTTTTAAACTGGTAACACTAAATTCGAATCATATCAAATCTTCCAGTTCTAACAAACTAAAATATGGAAATAAACGTCAGTATAAACATTAACACATGCATGTACGCACGCGTCCAAAACAAATTGATACTTAACCCTTCAAATGCTTGTCAGTCATCACCTTAACACTAACATACAAACAAACAAACACACACACACACGCACATCGTATTCCAAGTTCAAGCTTAACTTTAATTCTAAACACCTAATGACGATCGACCACATGTGGCTATTTTTGTTCAGGGACAAATTATGGCCGAACAGCAAAAACATGTAATAGTAAAAATGTTAGAAAATGTTGTAAAAATGTTATCAGAACGATTAAATTTGAAATGAAAACCCTTTTAAAAGCTTCAACTGCCACTGATGCAACATGACGTACTCGTACATGTTGGCCACAGAAGGCTAACAGAATAAAGAAGGTGATATGAAACAATAAAAAGTTGCCACGGAAAAACTAAAGGGACTTGTGCTTGGTGTTTATTTATACCAATAGTTTATAAATTAAATTAAACAAAAACAAAAAAAAACAACAACAACATATAGAAAAGCCTTGTGTGGGACGAGTTTTTTGAGCTAAAATATATTTACTACTCGTCCAACATGTTGCCAAAGACATCCCATCGTCACATCACGCTAAAAAAAAGGCGTTCAGAAAACATCAAAAAATCTGACCAAAAACAGAATCGAACCGCAAAGGTTGAGTTGAAATATACTTTGAATTGTTTAATATGTTGTTTGTTGGCTCAGTTCGGTTTAGTAACAACAACAATGTGCTGATGTAAGTATGGAATTTATAGAGTACATTTTGAAAGCTAAGGTTGAAGTTGATTTTTCTTATATTTGTATATTATTTTGACTTCATCATCAGATGTGAAATTATTGTAGGCATATGCATATGTGAGTATATTTGCAGTGGCGTAACGTCAAGAGGGTATGATATTAGGGGGCTCTACTAATATATAACTATGTGGTCACGGTATACCTCTGCGGAAAATTTCCCAAAAACAATTTCCCGAAAACAATTGCCCGAAAAAACAATTCCCCGAAAAAACAATTCCCCGAATACGATTTCCCGAAATTACAATTTCCCGAAAACAATTTCCCGAAATTACAATTTCCCGAAAACAATTTCCCGAAATTACAATTTCCCGAAATTACAATTTCCCGAAATTACAATTTCCCGAAATTGCAATTTTCCGAAATTACAATTTCCCGAAAACAATTTCCCTATTTTTAGTTTACAACTTCCCACATATTCTTTATTTACCCCATAAAAAAAAATAAAAATTTCCCGAAAATACAACTTGCTGCATACGATATCTCGAAAAAACAATTTCTTGAATATACGACTTCTCGAAAAAACAATTCCCCCACCCCGCACCGCGCCCTTCCTCTTCCACCCTCCCTCGTCATCCAGACCTATTTATTGGAGTGTCATACGCTTATTTTTTCATTGTGAATTTGAACACTTCGGTATTCAGACCTCCCGACGGATAACGCTCACCCTCTCCATAACATCCTGCCCATGCAGTAGCTGCTACGGAATTGTTACCACCTTGCATAGCGAAGTTCTTTAGTTATTTGAGTTGTAATACACAGTTACTATGCCACTCGAATTCGTGGATAGCGAAAAAGGTAAACCGAGGTTGCTTTCTTGTATCATGACGACGGTCAGTCCGTTGATAGCGTTTATTGTCGTTGTACCCATTACCGAGGAAAACACTGTACCGGTAGGTTACATAGGGTCACTACATCAAGTGGTCATGAACTGATTGCTCGCACTTCGGCCGGAATTTCTGATGGTATTGTTTCGGATATGTCATCAACAAGCTCTTTGAAGAAATAGTAATTTCGGGAAATTGTGTTCGGGATATTGTAATTTCGGAAAATTGTGTTCCGGAAATTGTAATTTCGGGAAATTTTAATTTCGGGAAATTGTAATTTCGGGAAATTGTAATTTCGGGAAATCGTAATTTCGGGAAATTGTGTTCGGGAAATTGTAATTTCGGGAAATTGTCATTCCGGGAAATTGTGTTCGGGAAATTCTTTTCGGGAAATTGTTTTCGGAAAATTTTCCGCAAACCCACGGTATAATGATGTTTGTAACTACCAAAATTATTTCACCTAGACCCATCTTTTATTATATCTATCGACTCAGATCACTTTCTGAGATCAGATCACTTTCTGAGTTGATTTAGCGATGTCCGTCCGTCCGTTAGTCTCTCTGTCTGCCGGACTGCCTTCCGTCTGTCAGTTTGTGTGTCCATGTAAACCAACAGGTCGCAAATAATAATATATTTTGAAAGTTGGTATATAAGCTTTCATCGGCCATAGAAGGAACGCTATTGAAATTGTTCAGACCTAGTCCCCACACAAATGGCCCCTCTGTGATCGATTGCCATAAGATCCAAATTATCATATAGATCTTGGTTAAATGTGTTTTGTGTGTGTTTATTACATACATTAAATAGTCAAGAAAAAAAAAGCCCTTTAGGAGATTTTTAGTCATAGCACCCATACAAAGCTGCTTCCCGATCTAAACTTAAATCTATCAAAAAAGAGAATTATTGAACAGATTTTTCTCATATTTGGTTTGTATATGTCTTGCAAAAACAAAGTAACCTTACAATAATTTATAATCTTATAATTTTGGGTCATATCAACTTTCTAAAATTAGGATAATTTAACAATCGAAAACATCATTTGGTTGTGCCAGCGGTCAATAACACTTAGTTTGAGCATATTTTTTAAGTATGAACCCTATACGTCCAAAGAGAGCATCGACATTTTTATAGCCTCTACACCTCGTTAGCAGAGGGTATATATAGGTTTGTAGTTTCATTTGTAACGCATCGAAAAACTAATTTCTGACCTCAGCTCGAGTCGATATAGCGATGTCCGTCTGTCATTTATCTGGGTATGGTTACGATAATATTGTTTGCCAATACTCCCACCAGGTTTTTATTTAAATTGGTGCAAATCGGGAGTCATTGAGGTGAGATATGAGCAAAAATTTGTAGACACCTCTAAAATAAACTAAAAACCCAGTGTGTTTGTTATAATATTTTAGTGATTGAACATAAATGTTGTACAACAACATTCACAGTTCAAAAAAGCCACAAAAAAATTATGCAATCAACAAACAAAACTACTATATCAGTAGTATTGCCACATATTTTTTTATCGTTATCAAAAAAAAAAAATCATGTGAGTCCGATCACAGGGAAGATGTGTAAACATCTAGTAATTAAAGATTTTTTTATGTCATTTTTTAAAATCAAACAGAAAGCGTCATCTATGTATCACTTATAGCAAAAACTGTTTCAGCTAATTCAACAACCGTTTGCTGTAAAACGTTAAAAAATATCCTAATATAAACGTATATAAGTGATACATAGATGACGCTTTCAAAAAAGTGGCATAAAAAAGAATTTTATATCATAATTTTTTCACCAATACAATCATAAGTCACACAGCGTTATCTGCTTCAGCTCACACCGATATGAGTTACGCTGTTTTTGTGATTTTATTGTGAAATAGAAATTTACCCCCCTGCGCGTATAGATGTTTACACATCAAAAATATAATCCATGATGAAAAACGAAAAATGTAAATTGAAAAATGGAAAATGAAAAGTGAAAAATGAAAAATTAAAACTGAATAATAATAAAGGAAAATTGAAAAATTATAGATTAAAATTAAATACTCAAAGTTTTAATTTTTATCTTTAGTTCCCCACCTGTTTTTATTATTATTTTATTTATCTATATATTAATACGTGAAGGAAAATTTTTAGGTCCCTTTTTAAGCAATATGCGGGCACGGAGGAGTGTGAAAATTAGCATAGTTATAGTTCATATGGAGGGGAAGCTGAGAATGATAAAATTTATGTTTAATCGTCTTAAAAATGTATTATATTAAATAAAATAAAATACTTCTAATAATTCGTTACACCCTATTAAGAAGAATGATTTAAATTGTATATGACACGCCCTGTGCTAAATTGTGAATTGCTTAAATTGATTACCATACCTTTAGGCTCAATTAAATATTCATAAATTTTTAAATTGAATGAAAAAATAATATTTTCTAGAATTTTCACTCGAAATTCGAGTGCTGGGCTATACTAGTTTTTTTTTTTTTTTATTAAATGTGTCCTTAAATTAATATATTTCTAGCTAATTCAGATAAAAAGATTTTACAATTTCTTTATTTTTAATATTAATAATTTTATAATGCCGCCTGCGTTAAATAATGAATTTCGTTAGTGTTCTATGAAAGACTTAGGGAACTTATAGGATTTCTACTCTAGTAATCAAATAGTAATTAATTCTTTCTATAGAAATGTTTCCATTATTTTCTATACAAAGAAATTATAATAAAAACTGACAACAAGAAACACAATTAACTTTAAATTTAATTGATATTCGAAATTAATGTTTCAGTATCGGCAACCGTATTAAAGTGGTAGCCGTACTTAACTTTGGTTGTAATATTGAGTTTAAGACGCAGGTGGAGGGTATCAATAAATTCGGCTTAGCCGAATTTAACACTCTTGCTTGTTGGTTATTGATACGTCTGATTGTGTGTTGGACTCAGTATGGTGCAAAAACGGACGATCGTTACACTATTTTTAACTCGGACCTTGTGACGCACCGGAATGGAATTAAAAATTCATATTGTTTCTACAAAAAAAAATTTAATTTTCAAGGGTAATTAATTTATTTTTTATTCATAATATTTGTCATCGGCTTCTACACCTTTCGCCCATATATTAGGTGATTTATCAAGAAGGAATGAGATGGAAATGGTATTAACACACGTTTTTCCTCTTAACTTTTCTCCCAAGCGCTATTTAACGTTTTTTTTATCAAGTTATCTTTGATACCCTGCACCTGGGTTTTACGTTTACATTAATATCTGGACTTATTGCAATATTTGTAACAAATTTAAATAAAATATTTGAAAAAGAAAACAAATTGATAAACTTAACACTGAATAACAACAACCACACTGTATTTTTAGCATTTTTTGGACGTGCCTCCATATTTTAGGTCATATCTTGGCACAATGATGCCCGATGTACCCCATTTTAAAACCCACCTGCTCGAAACAATATTATCCTAAGTTTACTCAGGTCTATGGTTTATTTTGTAAATGAGCGTGATTCCAAGAGACAAACCAGCAGACGGACAGACGGACATCGCTATTTCGACTCGACTTGTTATAAGGATCAGGAATATCTATACTTTCTGGGGTCTCACTCTTTCTTCGATGCGTAACAAATGGAATAACACTCTGATATATACCCTCTGCACAGACAGAAACGCTGTAAAAAGAGAGCACGGGAATTGAAATCATGTTTCACAAAAAAATACTTCTGCTGCATAATGGACGACAAAACATACATATGTACTAGCAGATTTTTCCCAGCTTCTGGGTCAAAATTTTTATGTTGCTAATGCTCGAGGAAATTTCGAAGGTAAGTTTAGGGGTCAAGGGCAGACGAAATTTCCAAAAAAAAAAAAAAAAAAGTTCCTGGTAGGGGAAAAATAAGCAGTTGCTGCAAAAATGCAAGTAAATTGTTATATCGATGAGTATTAGGAGTGCTTCTTAAGCCAACACAAACAGCCCAATTCTAAATATTCCCAGGGAAATGAGTTCCCTGGGAATTAATTTTTCCCGAGAATAAATCCTCCTATTCTAAACAGGCGGGGAGAAGAATAATATGGGAGAGAGAATTTCGATTATTCGAAGACAGCTGTTTTGCTTCAGTTGTTTTGTTTTGTTTACAAATTTAAAAATTTTTGTGGAAAATAATAGTAAAACTTTTTTTAAAATCTTTAATAAATTAAAATAAATACAAAAAATGTTCAGTGTAACGTTTCTGACAGTAGCTGAAGAAGAAGAGCAGCAGCAGGACAAGACGGAGCAAAGCATGGCAAGAAGAAAGCTACGTGATGCCAGCAACCCACTTGAATTGCCTGCTGAGTTTAATTTCCACTCCAAATTGCACCATACCCGGCTTAGCTCCTCCTTGCTTCCTTTGAACATCCCGCATGCAACATCAGGGTTGGCTTGCATTATGTTCAAAAGAACATGAATTTGTTTTTTTTTTTTTTTTGCCATAATAATATTATTACACAAAATTTTAAATTATATATATTACTATTTTTCATAAAAATATTAAATACTTACATTTTTCGCTCTCAATTTTTTGCCGGAATTATTCACAAATTATTCTCCCTTTTATTGACATTCAGAATAGCTACTTTTTTCCCGGGGAAGAGATTCCAATTTTCGAAGTTCTTTTAGAATAAGGGTAAAGGGAAAAGAGAAAAAATTCCCGGGGAGATTTTATTAAGAATAGGGAAACAGGGAATAGGGAAAAAATTCCCAGGGAATTGTTATTGAGAATTGGGCTGAAAGTGTCCACATATTTTTGGCCCAATTTGCAATACTGCCACTTTATTAAGGAAGCTCTGTTGAGTGGTACAAGTAAAATGGCGGGGAAGCCAAATCTAAACTATTCTGAGCTCAGGCCAGTGGGGAGAAAATAGGCTCTTGTGAAGAGGGAGTTGGAGGGCACAAAAAATGTGTACCAAATTGTGGAGGATTTAAAATGGAGACAGACTATCTGCTCCCAAAAAGTTACAGAAACCACTTTAAAATCCCAAATGGAAGGGTTTTCGGAAAAGGTCCATAAGTAGTGCTTAGAAATATAAATATGATCTTTTTTGGTAAAATCGAATATAATTTCAGTTAAATAAAAAGAAAACTGCAGGTGCAATGTCTTCCTTATTATTACATTTACATCCTTACCGTGCCAGAATAACTACTACTACTTTTAGAATATGCTCGAAATTGCTGAAGTACTGATCTGTGACTAAGTGCCCCATTGATACGAAGAGGTGATAGTCAGATGGCGCCAGGTCTGTTACTTCTATTTTTTTTTTTTTTTTTAATAAAAAGTCAAGACGATGATGATGTATGAATCAAGAACAGCGGGTGCAGATGGATGTCCCTTCCAAGCGATTTTAAGGTCTATTTCACTGGTTTTAATTTGTGAGACCGTGTATTGTCGTCTATTAAAATCACTTTGCCATATCTTCTGGCCCAATCCGGTCTCGTTTCAATTAATACCTGGTTTAAATTAATAGTTTGTTGGCTTGAAGTGTTCACCATACACAATACTACTCTGGTCAGATACATAGCTGGTCTTCTTGTCGAAGCGATTTGGCCTTGGTATTGAAGGACCGACTTCGCCTGCTGAAAACTTCTTTTACATTACCGAAATCTAGTCTCACACGTTCCAAGCGATGAAGCGAGTTCACCATATGTTTCTACCAGCAAACGATAACTTTCAACTGCCTTTTTCTTTTGACTAAATAAATGAAGAAATGTGTGTCGCAGATGATATTTTTTACAAAACTCGATATGATCACTGAACGGTAAAACAAAGACACTAGTTTTTGGCGGACTGATCTTGTGTGCGTTTGTAGTTTAAATATCAGACGAATAAAATGACGTATGTATCAAATTATACCGCTACGTATTTTTCACTAGCGGCATTTCTTGGTTAAACTGGAAAAATCTTATGGATACACTTGGTATTTTTCAGCCGACTTGCCACTTTTTCCACTGTGAAATGCCTCATATCGTGTGATTCCGTTGAAATATTGCTTTTGTACAATAAAAGCAGCACGTCAGCTGACACATTCACAATTTTAACATGTTATACTTCCATTTGATATAAATGCCACCAGTTGTTTTTGTAAGCAAAGAGAGAGAGAAAGAGAGGGTGAGGGAGAGAGAGGGGAGAGATAGAGAGGGAGAGAGAGTGAAAGAGAGGGAGAGAGAGTGAAAGAGAGGGAGAGAGAGTGAAAGATAGGGAAAGAGAGGGAGAGAGTGAAAGAGAGGGAGAGAGAGTGAAAGAGAGGGAGAGAGAGTGAAAGAGAGGGAGAGAGTGTAAAATAGAGGGAGGTAGAGAAAGGGATGTAGAGAGAGCGAGAGCGAGAGAGAGAGAGAGGGGGACAGAGAGGCAAAGCTCATGTCAAACTCATTACAAATTATAAATCGCCTGTAAAATACGAATTTTGGCACCCAGCGCAGGATTAGAGATGATAAACAGAGTGGTGGATACAAGGTAACCACACTTCCTATATGCCGCTTTCACAGCAAAAATTTTTTTCTTTTACTTTATTACCATTACTAGATAAAATATGTGTGATAAGTATGACCCGTAATAAGATTTGGTATTGACGTCTCTTCAAGAACGATCAGAATATGACTCAATGCAAAAAATTTGCGTAGATGTTTAAAAAAGAATTTGCAGTCTTGGATTTTGTTTGCCCGTGAGCATTTGAGAAGCCATTGTTTTTATGGAAAAAATACGTAGGGCGCTCTCCGAACATGCAGTATAATCTAAGGTGCACTTCTAAGACTATAAAACACAATATATACGAAAGGAAAGTACATATTGGTCTCTGGATCTAAATTTTTAAGTATTTTTTTGTTCTGGAAAGGAGTAAAAAAGGAATACGTAATACTAAGGGTATTACAACGAGTTTTTCCAGAGAGGAAACAAGATGTTTGAAAAATTTCAAAGAGTATTTTAAGGAGAAAGAGTACTACTCTCAAATGTATTAACGAATTCTATATAAAAATATATTCACGGTGTATATAGGGGAAAAAAGGGGTTTATGTATCTCTAGGTTAGGATTTTGCATATACCCGAGTGATAGAGGAATTCTGAGTTCACATGTTCGGTTAGGCGAGCCATGCATTTAAAAAAAATTAAGAAATTATGGAAGAACTGTATCGATCTAAACAGCGGTTTATTGACAAATAAAACGAAGAACATATCCTTTAAAAGCCAGCGAAAGGAAATCTACTGCATCCTCCTTGTCTAATCGTCACTTGTACAATTATTTTGAATTGTCGGCTTCGCAATGTTACTGTTTAATGGGAGAACATAATTTGTTTGACTAATTTAGTACAGTTTTATGAAGAAAAAAAGCAATTCCTCTCAAATTATTGAATATAGCAAGACCATCAAGTTGAAGTTCTTAAGAATGGGCCTTGCTACTCGTAATGCATGTTTTGGAGTATCTCACTTCGGCGTGATCAAAAATGCTTTGAAAACTGATTTTACCCATAACTATTTTAACCACATTGTGTTTTATATTACAGATTTAACTGAATTTCGGGATCTTGATGACTATGATATGCAAATCTATGGTGCTATGATATAAAAATTAACCATCATTGTTCATATCAGAGTAATGACTTATCGATATAATACCAGGGAGATTTTCTAACTCCAGTTACTCAAAACAGGCATTTTTTTCAGGGATAGCCTCTTTACTCCATCAAATAGATCATTACCGAGTCATTTTTTCAAGTTAGGATACAGGAAATAGCTGCAGGGTAGCTAAATCTGGGGGATATGCTTCTTACTACATACATCTAGTCCAATATTTCTTCGATTTTTTTTTATCAATTCCGAATAATAGATTTCATTAAGGTCTTGAAAATAGGCGTTCGTTTAAGTAATAACCTCTTCATACGATCCAAATCTCGTACCACCGAGGCATTTCGTCAAATTTATAAACTGAACAATGTCGCAGCCGCAGGGGGCTAACTTCGTAGAATTTGCTGGATGGATTAATAGTTCGTAGCCCAATTTATGGATTTTTGCCATACGACTGCACAAATATTCGCTGGTGCGTTGTTATGGTGGAGGAGCACTTCTTTCTTCGCCAAATGCGGTTGGTTTTGCTTTAAAAAAATGTCGAATATGTCCAGCAGCTGTTAATAATGTAAGTCGGTGATAGCTTTAGCATTTTCAAGGCAAAATAGATCTACTTGGTCGCAGTGCAGGAGGGAATAACACACAACCCGACAACATCGTAGATCGTACCATTTTCAAGGCAATCGATGTGAATGACACCGCATGTAGCCTAAAAAATTGTCAACACGATCTTGTCTGCCGACAGACCCACCCTGGATGCACATTCATCACGTCCGCTGCTTTGACTGTTGATTGGTTTCTGGTGTGTCGTGATGGATCCATGTTCCATCCATGGTTACGAAATGGCTCCAAAACTTCTTGGAATTGCGATTTTACATCGCCAAACATTCCTTTGAAGTGGTTATTCGGTCGAGTGTGAACAATCGCTCCACCTATTACGCGGATAGCTTTTTCATTTCCATATATGTTTGTAACATGTGATGTACCCGCTCAGTTGAAATGCCTACAGCCTCAGCCGCCTCACGTACTTTAATTCTCCTGTCGTCCAATATCAAACCGTGAATTTTATCGACGCCTTTTGCCGGGATGAAAAGTTTTGTACTAGTACGACCACAAAGGAATTCAGTAAACCACTTCTTAACCACAGAAGTTAATGGTCCCAAGTCCCCATGGTATTTACCAAGCCTTTCCTAAGTTTAGGTTATTGTTTTCTTTTTGTCCGCTAAAAATAATGTTTTATGAGTAACAGTAAATTCACTTCCTTACATTTTGGCAAAATATTCCTGAGATTGTCTGCTTTTAACGGCTGTCAAACACAAAATTTTACAACAGTTCTTAGTTGACAGGAACAGTGTCGATTAATTACGAGGGATATTAAAAAGCCACGGATCTGTTAAACTCCAATTTGCGAGATTTTGGCAATAAACTTATTAGTCGGTTAGGATTTGTCTTCTCTTAGTCAACAATTAAATTTCTTCATCCAAATTAGTTAACATGTATACTAAACACAATTTTAGGAGGTTACTGAATATATCACTTTAAAAATTTTAATTTAATTTCTAGCAGTTTGGCCCATATTTTAATTTTGGATTCGCCTAGAAGTCTGAATAACGTATATTTTGCATTACGTCACTGATATACAAAGTACAATGTTGCATGCAACTGTCATGTTCTACACACTCTTGACCAAAAATGCACGTACAACCAAGCCAATGAGTACAGTAAAGCAAGAAAAGTAAAGCGCTTACAAGGGGCAATTATTGCTATTTTATGAAACTGACCAAGTCGTAGTTTAAGACTGATTGACAAATAAATTTAGATGCATGCGTGTCGATAGAATTCTCAAACATTTGCATTACGATGACGATGACAGCAACAACAACAACGAAGATGACGGCAAACGATGTATTCGTCGTCTATTCGAAGCCAGTTAATGTGTGGAGTATGGTTGGATGGAATGGTTGGAATTAACTAAATGATGATATCTTTGCATAAAAGTGGGTGCTTTTGCTAAACACATACATAAACACTATTCACCACATATATTTGTGTGTGTGTGTGTGTATGTACGAGTATGTTCATGAGAGGAAAGTGATCTTGTTTTTATTTTCTATAACCATAAATAAGATCATTGCGACTAATGGCTGATGGTTGGGTCCATACATCTATCTTGGTAGCTTTTCAGTGGTGTATTTCTTCTACTTCTTCTTTTTATGTTATTCTAATGAGTTTTCCATTTCACTTTATTAGTTTGTGAGTGAAACGTACAGACAAATGTCGTTTTCTAAACTAATTAAAGACGTTTTTAATGTTTTCGTTAAGCAAATCAAGTAATATGTAAATTTTTTCTTTCCTTCACATTCAATTGAATTTAAAGATTATGCAGATGTTTATTGGGAACGATATAGAAAAGAAAGAAGATAGAATAACAACTATTGATTTTGAAATAACAAGGAAGTTAAGTGCAGTTTTTGTTTTGAAACTCAAATTCAAATGGTAGAAGGTGGTTGGTTTTGTTAGATCAAATAATGTTTTGCGAAATGTTCTGCCATTGATGTGACTTGATTATGTAATTTCCTTGTTTACTGTCACTTTTAAATGATATGGAAAGTAAATCAATGACATCAATCGTTTTCTTTTTTTTTTCAAAGATAAAGATATCAATTGAGTTTTAAAGGTTTTTCATCCTGTTACTTAGGGAAGTTTGGTTAGTAATTATTTTCACAAAAATTTGTATAGAGCGGTCATTTATTGGAAAAAGATATTGTAAACAAGTTAGAGTGTTAAATTCGGCCATGCCGAATCTTTGAAAGGGTCCATCCGAGTCTTACACAATATTATAACCAAGGTTGTCAACACTAAGAGACAAAAAAGGCTAGCTTTGGAATAAAAATTATATTTAAAACTAACAAGATAATTAACAAAAATTTTAGGTATTTTCGTGCTTTCTTAATTGAAAACAATTATTAAATGGAATGAGCATAAATGTAAATACATACAATTACAAATTTGTTTTTTTATTTTTTATTTTACATGTACACAAAACAAAGTAACAACAACAACCACACAACAAATCTCCGCTAAGCTATTACAACAAATAAACTTTGACAATACCGGTCTAGGCTTATATGACACATGCAGTATAACGATATATAAACGCTCATGAAGCAAATTCTAGCAACAAAACGACCACAAAAACAATAATAAAATAAAATTTTTTGAATAGCAACGATAACAAGAACAACATAGAAAAATCATATTTTTTCAAACCTTCTATTACTTTTTCATTGATATCTCGGTACTCATTGAATCGATTTTGAGGACTTTAAACAGAAACCTGCTCAAGATGTCAATGAAACATTTTCGTTAAAAGTGAGCTTCCCAGCTTACCTAGGGATAAATTTATATTTCACAATACAATCACAAAAACAGCGTAATCTGTGAGACGTAAGACAAAATCGGTGTGATTGTATTGGTGAAAAAATTATGACATCTAATAACCTGTTTGAAAATGAAACAGGAAAAATAAAAAATGAAAAATAAAAAATTAAGAATAACAAGTAAGCAAATTATAGTCGGGCTAGACCGATACGATACCTTATACCATAGTTAAGAGACCTTATCTCTTCGGTCCAACTAATTACATATAGCAAATAAGCATAAACCAAATTTGAGTGGCATTTTTATTAATTTTTTTCGCTGCGGATATGAAAAAGTTCATACTATATTTATACTATATTTATCTGGGGACTACGTCGAAAAATGGACCGATCCTGACCATATTTGGTAAAATCTCTTATACTTTGAAAAAATATATACAAACCAAATTTGAGAAAATCTAGAATATATTTTTGTTTCTGATAGTTTTAAGTGAAGATCGGAAAGCAACTCTATATGGGGCCTATGACTAAGAATTGTCCTATAGCGATTAGTTTTGGACTACTGATTAATGGGTACAATAAACGCATACAAACCCAACTTGACTGAGATCTGTATGATAATTTGGATCTTATGGCAATTTATGTCGATTTCATAGTGGTAATTTGTATGGGGACTAGGTCTGAACATGGACCGAATTTCACCAGTTTCAAAAGCGTGCATTCTATGGCTGATAGAAGCTTATATACCAAATCTTGTTAAAATATATTCATATTTGCGACCTGCACATTGATTACAAAATTTACATGGACACACAGACGCACGGACGGGCGGACGGACATCGCTAAATCGACTCAGAAAGTGATTCTGAGTCGATCGGTATAATAAAAGATGGGTCATTACAAACCACAGAGTATAGGGTATAAAAAGAAAAAATAAAAAATTAAAATAAAAAACGAAAAATGAAAACTGAAAACTGAATAATGAAAAACGAGAAACGAAAAATAAAAAAAAATAAAAAATTAAAAATGAAAACGAAAAACGAAAAGTAAAAAATAAAAAATTAAAAATGAAAAACGAAAAATGAAAAATGAAAAACCAAAAACGAAAAATAAAAAATAAAAAATGAAAAACGAAAAATAAAAAATTAAAAAATGAAGAATGAAAAATTAAAAATTAAAAATAAAAAATAAAAATTAAAAATAAAAAACAAGTAAGAAAATTATAGTCGGTCTAGACCGACTATACGATACCCTATACCATGTCCTAACTCTTAGGCCCAACTAACTGGACATACAAAATAAGCAAACACCAAATTTGAGTCTGATTTTTATTAATTTTTTTGGCTGCAGATATGAAAAAGTTCATATCGAATGCTATATCTATATGGGGACTAGGTCCGAAAATGGACCGATCCTGATCATGTTTGGTAAAGTCTCTTGTATTTTGCAAAAATATATACAAACAAAATCTGAGAAGAATCAGTGCAATATTTTTGTTTTTTAATAGATTTAAGTGAAGATCGGGAAGCAGCTCTATATGGGGCCAAAGGGATCATTTTTGGACTACTCATTAATAGACGTAATGAACGCATACAAAACCCAATTTGAGTAAGATCTATATGACAATTTGGATCTTATGGCAATTTATGTCGATTTCATAGGGGTAATTTGTATGGGTGCTAGGTCTGAACATGGACCGATTCTCACCAATTTCAATAGCGTTCATCCCGTGGCCGATAAAAGCTTATTTACCAAATTTCATCAAAATATGTTCATATTTGCGAGCTGCAGTTTGATTACAAGCTTTACATGGACACACAGACGGACGGACGGACGGACGGACGTTGTTAAATCAACTCAGAAAGTGATTCTGATTCGATCGGTATAATTAAGGATGGGTATAGGTCAAATATTTTTGGTTGTTACAAACAGCAGCACAAAGTCATTATACCCAAACCACATAGTGGTATAGGGTATAAAAACGAAAATTAAAAAGTGAAAAATAAAAAATAAAAAATGAAAAATCTAAAATGAAAAATAAAAATAAAAAATAAAACTCAAAAACGAAAAATGAAAAGTGAATAACAAAAAATTAAAAACGAAAAATGCAAAATAAAGAATGAGAAATAAAAATGAATAATACAAAATTAAAAAGAAATGAGAAATGAGAAATGAAAAATGAGAAATAAAAAACAAAAAACGAAAAATGAAAAAAAAAAATTGTAAATAAAAAATAAAAAATGAAAAACGAAAAATAAAATATGAAAAATGAAAAACGAAAAATGAAAAATGAGAAACGAAAAACGAAAAATGAAAAATAAAAAATGAAAAAAAGGAAAAAAGAAAAATAAAAAATAAAAAATTAAAAATTAGAAATGAAAAACGAGAAATGAAAAATTATAAAAAGAAAAAATGAAAAATGAGAAATGAAAAATTAAAAATAAAAATGAAAAATCAAAAAGAGGAAAAATAAAAAATAAAAAAAAGAAATGAATGAGCAATGAAAAACGAAAAATGAAAAATTTAAAATAAAAAATGAAAAACGAGAAATGAAAAATGAAAAATACAAAATGAAAAATGAAAAATAAAAATATAAAAAGAAAAATTAAAAATGTAAAATGAAATATAAAAAATGAAAACCGAAAAATAAAAAAATGAATAATAAAAAATTAAAACTGAAAAATAAAACAGAAAAATACAAACTGAGAAATAAAAATGAAAAATAAAAATATAAAATGAAAAATGAAAAATAAAAAATGAAAAATAAAAAATAAAAAATAAAAAATTAAAAATTAAAAATTAAAAATTAAAAATTAAAAATAAAAAATTAAAAATGAAAAATAATATATTAAAAATGAAAAACGAAAAATTAAAAAATAAAAAAAAAATTTAAAATAGAAATGAAAAATAAAAAACGAAAAATTAAAAATTAACCGGTTAAAATAATAAATACTAATAAATATTTATATTAGCAGAGCCCCTGCAGTTCATTATTCTACTTACTAGATGCTTACACACCTCCCCTGTGATCGGACTCACATGATTGTTTTTCTAACTATTACAAACGGAATGATAAACTTGTATATATACACTGGTGTGGAGGGTATAAAAAATACAAACAAAAAGAGTAGCTCAATTTGTATTGGAGAAAATATATTTTGTTCATTTGTGAACAGAATTCTGTGCGAAACGATTCTGTGTAACGGTTTCAATAATAAAAAAAAAAAAAATAAGACAACTATAGTCGGTTTATATCTACTACACAATATCCTGTACTATGCGCTTCGAGAGAGAGTCTCAGAACCAACTTTGCTGAAGCAAAACACGATATAAAAAATTAGCATAAATCAAATATTTGAATTTGTTATTTATTTGTTGTTCATATCTGAAGCTATTTTTATGTGGGTCTAGGTCAAAAAATGGAACGATTAGCAAAGCTGCTTAATTTTCTCAAAAACATCTATAAAACAAATTTGAAAAAAATGTATGCAATATTTTTGTTTTTTGATAGATTTAAGTTAAGATTCGGATCAGCTATATATGGAGACTATAACTAAAAATAGTCCTCAAGGGAATTATTTCTGGCCTTCTGATTAGCGGCTATAATACACAGACATACACTAAACTTTATCGCTAAATATATCTAAGAATCGCTAAATATATCTACAATAGTCAAGCAAAGTCACGCACAGTCAACGGAGAGATTCAAAACTGATATGCTTAAGGAAATAAAGAGTTTTAATAAAAACTTTGTTTTTATGGGTTAAATTATTTTTATACTCTATACCACTATGTGGTCAGGGTATAATGACTTTGTGCTGATATTTGTAACTACCAAAAATATTTGACCTTGACGCATCTTTCATTATACCGATCGACTCAGAATCGCTTTCTAAGTCGATTTACCGATTTACCGCTATTAAAATTGTTCCGACCTAGTCCCCATACAAATGACCCCTATGAGATCGACTTTAATTAACATAATATCATAATTGTCTTGGCCAAATTGGGTTTGTGTATATTTATTACATCCATTTATCAGTTGTCCGAGAATAAACGTTATAGGACAATTCTTAGTCATAGCCCCCATATGAAGCTGATTCCCGACCTCCACTGAAATCTATCAAAAAACAAAAATATTGCACAGATTTTTCTCAAATTTGGTTTGTATATGTTTTTGCAAAAAATAAGTGACATTACCAAATATGGATAGGATCGGTCCATTTTTCGACCTAGTCCCCATATAAATATAGCATCCGATATGATATTTTTCATATCGGTAGGCAAAAAAATAAATAACAATTCCACTCAAATTTTGTTTAATAGCTATATCCAATTAGTTGGACCTAAGACCCTTTCTCTAAAATCATCGTATAGGGTATCATATAGTCGATCTATGTAGACCGACTATAATTTTCTTACTTGTGTTTTTTTATATTTGTTTTACATCGGGTAAGTGTATAATCAGCCTATTAATCACTCGATAGCTAACTCGCTGTATATTCACAGTTTCGAACTCATGATGTGCTGACGATACTGCAGCAATACAAAATGAAATATCAATTATTTATTAAAAGTATTTTAATAAGTTTTATTTTTATAAAAACACTTAGAACGGAGAAACATCGTAACGACACAATGCCATGGCTGATTCAGGGGCAGTACATTTATTTTATCAATACCAAACCAATTGTAAGTGAATCAGTTTGATTAATACAATAATAACAAAATAATTATGGATAAATAACGTGAATCGTGTTTTTGTAGTTTACTTCAAAAGAAGCTGAACTTAAATGTATAAAAGAAGATATGATATTTTCGATAACCGATTCTACTGTTGAGAAATTGTCGAAAGCCATACATGAAACATATGGTAATGACTATATCCTTTATAATTCTAGCTATCTCTAAAACTATTGTTTTACTAATTAACTAATCTTATAGGTGATGGGCACGCCTTTTGGACACAGCACAACAGTCAGCGAAATGTTAATAACAGCGATGCTAGAAAATTGTCGTCTGAGCATAAATGTGCCAAACTGACCACCAATGATGCCAGCTTTCATGCCATTGACTGTTCAACACGTTTGGGTGTAATTTGTAAAAAACGTATTACTGGAGGAACTTTATTTTATGAAAATGGTACCACAGTAACGATTAACTGGAAGGAAATTAATACTTTCTGTGATCCACGTTCGAATGAATATGACAGAACATTAATATTATGTTTAATAGAATTATATCAAGTAATTAGTTAGTTAATAGTTTTTTTTATTTCAAATTCATTTTTTAAACTCTTCTAATTCATACTCTCTGCCGTGAGGCAACCCCATTCTCCCTTATCCAATTGGTCTGAAACTTGGCCCATAGTCTTGTTGTGACTACAGATTAATTTTTGGAGGTACTCACGCACAGTCACGCATAGTCACGGAGTGATCTAATGTCATTTCCCCTCATCCTATATATCTGAAACTTGGTCCATACACTTTCTGTGAAAAACAGATTAACTTTGACTTAGTCACGCACAGTCACGGAGAGATTTAAAATGGATTTCCCCTCATCCAATCAATCTGAAACTTGGTCGGTATACTTGCTGCATAGAAAGATTAACTTCGACATAGTCACGCACAGTCACGGAGTGATTTAAAATTAATTTCCCCTTATCAGATCGATCAAAAACTTGGTCGATAGACTTGCTGTGAAAAAAGACTAACTTTGACATAGTCACGCACAGTCTCGCATGGTCACGCACAGTCACGCATGGTCACGCACAGTCACGGAGTGATTTAAAACTGATTTACCTTTATCAGATCGATCTGAAACTTGGTCGATAGACTTGCTGTGAAAAAGATTAATTTTGACATAGTCACGCACAGTCACGCATGGTCACGCACAGTCACTGAGTGATCTAAATGTCATTTCCTCTCATTCGATCGATCTGAAACTAGGTCCATACACTTGCTGTGAAAAAAAATTTATTTTTGACTTAGTCAAGCACAGTCACGCATGGTCACGCGCAGCCACGGAGTGATCTAAATGTCATTTCCTCTCATCCGATCGATCTGAAACTAGGTCCATACACTTGCTGTGAAAAAAAATTTATTTTTGACTTAGTCACGCACAGTCACGGAGAGATTTAGAAAGGATTTCCCTCATCCAATCAATCTGAAACTTGGTCGATAGACTTGCTGTGAAAAAAAATTAACTTTGACTTACTGACGCACAGTCACGCATGGTAACGCACAGTCACGGAGTGATGTAAATGTCACTTCCTCTCATCCGATCGATCTGAAACTTGGTCCATACACTTGTTGTGAAAAAAATTTATTTTTGACTTAGTCACGCACAGTCAGGCATGGTCACGCACAGTCACGTAGAGACTTAAAACGGATTTCCCCTCATTCAAGCAATCTGAAACTTGGTCGATATGCTTGCTGCACAGAAAGATCAACTTCGACATAGTCACGCACAATCATGCATAGTCACGCACAGTCACGGAGTGATTTCCCCTTATCCGATCGATCTGAAACTTGGTCAATAGACTTGCTATGAAAAAAGATTAACTTTGACATAGTCACGCACAGTCACGCATGGTCACGCGCAGCCAGGGAGTGATCTAAATGTCATTTCCTCTCATCCGATCGATCTCAAGCTTGGTCCATACACTTGCTGTGAAAAAAAATTATTTTTGTCTTAGTCACGCACAGTCACGCATAGTCACGCACAGTCACGGAGTGATTTAAAACCCATTTCCCCTTACCCGATCGATCTGAAACTTGATCGATAGACTTGCTGTGGAAAAATATTAACTTTTACATAGTCACGCACAGTCACGCATAGTCACGTATAGTGCCGCACATTCACGGAGTGATTTAAAATTCATTTCCTCTTATCAGATCGATCTGAAACTAGGTTGAAAAACTGGCTGTGAAAAAAGATTAACTTTGACATAGTCACTCACAGTCACGCATGGTCACGTACAGTAACGGAGTGATCTAAATGTCATTTCCTCTCATCCGATCGATCTCAAGCTTGGTCCATACACTTGCTGTAAAAAAAAATTTATTTTTGACTTAGTCACGCATGGTCACGCACAGTCACGGAATGATTAAAAACTCATTTCACCTTATCAGATCGATCTGAAACTTGGTCGATAGACTTGCTGTGAAAAAAATTAACTTTGACATAGTCACGCACAGTCACGCATAGTCACGCACATTCACAGAGGATAAAAACTACACTTCGCCTCATCCGATCGATCTAAAAACTAAAAACTATACTTCGCCTCATCCGATCGATCTGAAACTTTGTCCATAGACTTGTTGTGGCGAAAGATTAATTTTAAATAGTCACACACAGTCACGCATAGTCGCTCAGACATTCAAAACTCATATGCATAAGGAAAGAAAGGGTTCTATAAAAACTTTGTTTTTATGGGTTAGATTATTTGCTTCTCTATTAGAACGTTATCAAATATAAATTTTACAACATTCATTTATGACATAATATCATCAGTCGGAAAAAGTTAAGACATAGTGGATAACTAATGGTGTTTTATGGTGCATTTAAATTAATACTTAAATTAATTTATAAACATCTTCATGTACCCTATAGCATTCAAATCATTTTCTGTTAAGGTAGGTTTTTTTAAAGTTTTGGTAACACATGTGTCTTAATAAAGGACATTTACTATAAAATGCAGAATATTTATATGACTTATATGACTTTGTGGTGCTATTTGTAACTACCAAAAATATTTGATCGAGACACATCTTTTATTAATCCGATCGACTCAGAATCACTTTCTGAGTCGATTTAGCGATGTCCGTCCGTCCGTCCGTCTGTGTGTCCATGTAAACCTTGTAATCAAACTACAGGTCGCATATATATATATATTTTGATGAAATTTGGTATATAAGCTTTTATCGGCCATAGGATGAACGCTATTGAAATTGGTGAAATTCGGTCCATGTTCCGACCTAGTCCCCATACAAATGACCCCTACGAAATCGACATAAATTGCCATAAGATCCAAATTATCATATAGATCTCAGTCAAATTGGGTTTGTATGTATTTATTATATCCATTGAACAGTAGTCCAAAAATAATCCCTATAGGGCAAATCTTAATCATAGGCCCCATATAGAGCTGCTTCCCGATTTTCACTTAAATATATTTAAAAAAAAAAAATATTGCACAGAGTTTTCTCATATTTGCCACCATAATTTTCTTACATGTTTTTATATGCTTTAATATAATTTCAATTAAATAAAAAATCTAAACTTTAGGTTGAATGGTTTCCTTATTATTAAATTTTAAGTGTATTATGACTTTTTCGATCTCATTATTTAAGATCTTCCTTAAGTTTTCGTAAATGACTTGTGATCCGAATCCCACAAAGACATTATATTACAATTGTATAATCTAATTAAAAAAAAAAATAGAAAATTCTTCAGTAGACTCCAGAAAATACGTTGCAATGATAATATCTAAAAGTGCTAAGAGTTGCGCTTCTTTGGTCCATAAAACTATTTTCAATGAAATTCTAAACTAAATAAATGATTTTTCTTCAAAACCTTACTCATGGTGGCGGACTTCTGGCATCAGTTTATTATGATTACAAATCAGCTTTTGAAATCGTGTATGTACGAACATGCAAAATACAAGATAACAGAACAGCACAGAACAGAACATAAAAACGTGGTTTATATCGCCTGCTTAAAGTTAAACCACGCTTTGTTTCCAGTTGTTTGTTGTAGAGTTCAAACGAGAGTGAGACTGAAAACGAAAAAAAATTTTTTTTAACTGGAGCAAATAAATGAACGCAAAAAACAGAACATTAAAATAAATTCAAAAAACCAATCGATTGATCGTTTACATGACACTTTTAGTTTTGGTGAACTAGACAAGACAGGCACAGACAGACAGCCAGACTTGTCTAAAAACCCAAACAATGGCCAATAAGGAGCTTGTGTTCTATACAGTCCTTAACAGTTTTGTGCAGTTTCGGCTCAATATACGATCCAAAGTTGTAGATAAATTGTAGAATACAGAATAAAGTCATATACATTAGGGCAATGAAGTAAAGTAAAATCAATTGAAATCGAAATCGAAAGCAAACTGAAACAGCTACAGAAACAATAACAAAAATAGCAAATAAAAATTTACCACAAAACGTGACAATGTTTTGAACGCGTGTTGTAATGTAGTATTTTTTGTTTCGGTTGTAGAACCTAATGAGAGTGACAAGTAATGGCTTGTCATACTACATGTAGTAGAGGTAGTTGTTTAAAAGGAACTATGAGTAAATTTAACTGACCCCAGCAAATAACGTTGAGCCATGGCATGCGGCACCATTTCCAACATAGATATTCTAAACTTTATTAAGAATGGTTATAAAGGAAGCCAGCAAAAAAACGAAATTGTTCCCACAACAAGCTCTTTACCTTATAACCCTGTACAGCAGCCATTATAGGGGGTCAAAAATTTTAAGTCAGGGTGAAAGCAATAGGCCAGTATAGTAAAACCTCCAAAGGGTTTGGCGTTCTCAGGCCAAACTTTTTTCTTTGACCTCTTATATTTTTTCCCTCTCTTGACGTTTGTTTCCTTAGGGTTTCAGCTATAACTCAAGAACAATTGATGATTTTTCATTTCATTATTCAGTAAAATTGTACTTAAGGCTTAAATAAATAATTTTTTTTTAATATATCCATGAAAAAAATAAAATAAAGACACCGTAGTATGTTTGATTTAATATTAAAAATATCACTCAAACATACATATATGTACATCTCTTCTACTCTACTAATTAATATTAATCATATGCCTTGAATGTGTTATTCAAAAAATTTCTTAAATAAAAGGGGAAGAGATGACAATATTTTGAGGATTTCATTCGATCAAATTGGCCCAACTTGACTTGCTGAAGCTATTTGCTGAAGAATGAAATGAGAAATCATTAACGGTCCTTGACTTATAGCTGAAAAACTAAGCAAACAAACTATCATAACAAGGATAATTTTTAAAAAGTCATAACAAAGATTTTGGCCTGAGAATGTCAAACACTTTGGACATTTAGCTATACTGGCCTAGTACTTTCCCCCTTATTTGGAACTTCTAACTCCCCAGACAAAGACTCCAAAAATGTTCTAGAGTGTGTAATTTGTCCTTCATTTGAATTGTAATTAATTTTCAATTTTTAATTTTTAATTTTTATACCCTATACCACTATGTGGTTTGGGTATAATGACTTTGTGCTGCTGTTTGTAACAACCAAAAATATTTGACCTAGACCCATCTTTAATTATACCGATCGAATCAGAATCACTTTCTGAGTTGATTTAACAATGTCCGTCCGTCCGTCCGTCTGTGTGTCCATGTAAAGCTTGTAATCAAACTGCAGGTCGCAAATATGAATATATTTTGATGAAATTTGGTATATAAGCTTTTATCGGCCATGTGATGAACGCTATTGAAATTGGTGAGAATCGGTCCATGTTCAGACCTAGCCCCCATACAAATTAGCCCTATGAAATCGACATAAATTGCCATAAGATCCAAATTGTCATATAGATCTTACTCAAATTGGGTTTCTATGCGTTCATTACATCCATTAATGAGTAGTCCAAAAATGATCCCTTTGGCCCAATATAGAGCTGCTTCCCGATCTTCACTTAAATCTATTAAAAAATAAAAATATTGCACTGATTCTTCTCAAATTTTGTTTGTATATATTTTCGCAAAATACAAGAGACTTTACCAACCATGGTCAGGATCGGTCCATTTTTGGACCTAGTCGCCATATAGATATATCATCCGATATGAACTTTTTCATATCTGCAGCCAAAAAAATTAATAAAAATCCCACTCAAATTTGGTTTTTGCTTATTTTCTATGTCCAGTTAGTTGGGCTTAGGAGATACGGTTTCTAAACGCATGGTATAGGGTATCATATAGTCGGTCTAGACCGACTATAATTTTCTTACTTGTTAATTTTAAATTTTTAATTTTTAGTTTTTAATTTTTAATTTTTAATTTTTAATTTTTAATTTTTAATTTTTAATTTTTAATTTTTAATTTTTAATTTTTAATTTTTAATTTTTAATTTTTAATTTTTAATTTTTAATTTTTAATTTTTAATTTTTAATTTTTAATTTTTAATTTTTAATTTTTAATTTTTAATTTTTAATTTTTAATTTTTAATTTTTAATTTTTAATTTTTAATTTTTAATTTTTAATTTTTAATTTTTAATTTTTAATTTTTAATTTTTAGTTTTTAGTTTTTAATTTTTAATTTTTAATTTTTAATTTTTAATTTTTAATTTTTAATTTTTAATTCTTAATTCTTAATTTTTAATTTTTAATTTTTAATTTTTAATTTTTAATTTTTAATTTTTACTTTTTTAATTTTTAATTTTTAATTTTTAATTTTTAATTTTTAATTTTTAATTTTTAATTTTTAATTTTTAATTTTTAATTTTTAATTTTTAATTTTTAATTTTTAATTTTTAATTTTTAATTTTTAATTTTTAATTTTTAATTTTTAATTTTTAATTTTTAATTTTTAATTTTTAATTTTTAATTTTTAATTTTTAATTTTTAATTTTTAATTTTTAATTTTTAATTTTTAATTTTTAATTTTTAATTTTTAATTTTTAATTTTTAATTTTTAATTTTTAATTTTTAATTTTTAATTTTTAATTTTTAATTTTTAATTTTTAATTTTTAATTTTTAATTTTTAATTTTTAATTTTTAATTTTCAATTTTCAATTTTCAATTTTTAATTTTTAATTTTTAATTTTTAATTTTTAATTTTTAATTTTTAATTTTTAATTTTTAATTTTTAATTTTAATTTTTAATTTTTAATTTTTAATTTTTAATTTTTAATTTTTAATTTTTAATTTTTAATTTTTAATTTTTAATTTTTAATTTTTAATTTTTAATTTTTAATTTTTAATTTTTAATTTTTAATTTTTAATTTTTAATTTTTAATTTTTAATTTTTAATTTTTAATTTTAAATTTTTTATTTTTAATTTTTAATTTTTAATTTTTAATTTTTAATTTTTAATTTTTAATTTTTAATTTTCAATTTTTAATTTTTAATTTTTAATTTTTAATTTTTAATTTTTCATTTTTAATTTTTGATTTTTAATTTTTAATTTCAAATTCAAAATTTAAAAATAATTTAAAATTTAAAATTCTAAATTTAAAATTTTAAATCTTTAATCTTTAATTTTTCAATTTTCAATTTAAATTTTTTACTTTTCATTTTTCATTTGTAGTGTTTCATTTGTCATTTTTCAGTTTTCATATTCCATTTTACATTTTTCAATTTCCATTTTTCAATTTTCATTTTTCACTTTTCATTTTCCATTTTTCAGTTTTCTCTTTTCACCTTTATTTTTCATTTTCCATTTTTCATTTTTAATTTTTGTCTTTTCATTTTCCATTTTTCATTTTTCAATTTTAATTTTTCATTTTTCGTTATTCATTTTTCAATTATCATTTTTCAGATTTCATTTTCTTTTTCATTTCAGATTATATTTTTCTTTCATATTGGCGTTTTTTTATTATATCGTGATAACGATAAAAATAATATGTGGTAATACTACTAACATATCTCATTGTAGTTGTGTTTGTTGGTATGTTCAAATACTAAAATATTACAACAACCACATTGGGTTTTATGTTTTTAGAGGTATCTACATATTTTTGCTCGTATTAAAGCATAATGATGTCCGATTTACCCCATTTTAAACACCAGCCTGGCGGGGATAATGGCAAATGATATTATCGTAATTTAACCCAGTTAGATGGTGTCATTTGTGAATGAGCGTGATTTCAACAGACAGACGGACAGACGGACATCGCTATATACAAATGGAATGACAAACCTATATATAGCCTCTGCCACTGAGGTGTGATGGGTGTAAAAAAAAACCTTTAAAAAACTGCAATACATTAACCTTTAACTATGGAGGTGAAATTTTGGGACATAGTCAGTGACGTAGTAGTAAATTTTACTCTTTTTAATTTTACTAAAAAATATTCATAAAAAACATGTTTAAAAAAATAAATAAAAAAATTTAAGTTTTTTTTATTAATTCCAACAAAATAGGCCTTTTTCTTTTTGTACAAAAAAAAAAGTACGAGGGGCTAAAATTTACACCACATTGCCTTTTCCAATAAAAATAAAAAAATAATATGAAATATCGGAAATGGTGTAAAACGTTGGTATTGAATTTTTGTCTTAAAATCATGTTACAAATTCGTTACAAATCAAAATGTGATATTGTATGGTTAAAAACTCAATAGTAAAGATTTATTTTAAGATACAAAGTGAGTGGGAGCCTCTGTCTATTAATTTATATTAAGATCAACGCCCCTCATTTACATATTTAGTATGAGGATTAGAGACTTGCAAAACCATTCTAAAACTGATGTTTGAAAAGAAACCACTGACAAGGTTATTGTATAGTTGAAGGTCGTTTACATTGATAAAAATTCATTTCTTGTTTGTCTATAACTCTAATGAATTTTAAAAAAGGGTGTTAAATCTGTTTGTCAATTCTAATTTAACTACTACTCGTAAATAAAATCTTAATCCATGGAATTCGAAACAGAAAACGGAGGCAAAAAAATGCAATTAGCATATTTTACATCTCTGACAAGAATAACACATTCAGAAGTACTTTTAAAACGTCTTCCAAGGAGATGTCCTATTAGACAATAACATTGTTCAATTTTGTTTCTTTTTTTGCAGGACACCTTTGGTAAATTTCTAGTCGTTAGTCTATGAAAAACTTTTCACTTGTCATTCTCTATCCAATTGTTTAACTTATTGGCCATATGAAGGGAATGAGTTAGAAAACAAATCTTAAACCATGTTATTTGAAGATTTGAAAACATTCAAAGAATTAAAGAGTTTATCTCTTTAGAGTACGAGGGCTGCCTTTTAATCAAATATTTCTGTTATTAAAAATTACTTTCCTGTTTTTCAAAATAATCTCCATTACGTCTCCATTAAAAATACTTTTTTAAGAAAATCTACTTTTTTAAAAAAAAGTACTCTTCAACAAATAGTACTTTTTTAAGAAAAAGAAAACCTTAAAATCTAAAAAGGTACTTATTTTGGAAAAACTACTTTTTTTAAATTTAAATTTTTAAGAAAAGGTACTTTTTTGTGAAAAAAACTTTCAAGAAATTTTACTTTTTTCAAAAATGGTATTTTTTTAATAAAAAAAGATACTTTTTTAAGAAAATGTACTTTTTTAAGAAACGGTTTCTTAAAAAAAAGTAAATTTTTTAAGAAAATATACTTTTGAAGAAACGGTACTTTTTTGAAAAAAGGTTCTTGTTTTAAAAAATGTACTTGTTTTAAAATAGGTACTTTTTTAAAAAAGGTACTTTATTACGAAGGGTTTCTTTTTTAAGAAAATCAGCTTTTTGAGAAAAGTAGTTTAAGAAAGATAGCTTTTTAAGAAAAATCCCTTTAAAAAAAGGTACTTATTTTGGAATAAGTACTTTTTTTTAACGTACATTTTTAAGAAAAGGTACTTTTTTATGAAATAAAAAACTGTTTCAAGAAAATTTACTTTTTTCAAAAAGGGTATTTTCTCAAGAAAAAAAGATACTTTTTTAAGAAAATGTACTTTTTTAAGAAACGGTTTTTTAAAAAAAGGTACTTTTCTATGGGTTTCTTTTTTTAAGAAAATTTACTTATTTAAGAAAAGTAGCTTAAGAAAGATAGTTTTTTAAGAAAAAAAACCTTTAATAAGAAAAGGTATTTTTTGGAGAAAAGTTTCTATTGAAAACAAAGATATTTCTTCTAAAAAACCGTGTCTTTTACAGATTAGGAACTTTTTTAATAGAATATATTTTTTTAAGAAATGGTACTTTTTGAAGAAAATGTACTCTTTTAAGAAAACGTAATGTTTTAAGAATAGGTACCTTGTTAAGAAAATAATGTACTTTTTTAGCAAAAATAATTCTTTTAAGAAAAGGTGCCATTTTTAAAAAGGTACTTCTTTTAAGAAAGGCGGTCTTTTTAAGAAATGGTACTTTTTAAAGAAAATTCACTTTTTAAGAAGAGGTACTTTTTAAGAATAGGTACTTTTTAAGAAAAGGTACTTTTTAAGAAAATGTACTTTTATAGGAAGAGTCACCTTTTTAATAGGTATTTTTAAAGAAAATAACCATTTTAAGAAAATATGCCTGTTTAAGCAGAGGAAATGTACTTTTTAAGTGATACACTTCTATACGAAAATGTACTAAGAAAAGGTACTTTTTGAAGAAAATTTAGTTTTTAAGAAAAAGTACGTTTTAGGAAAACTTACTTTTTAAAGAAAATGTACTTTTTAAGAAAAGGTACTTTTAAATAAAAGGTACTTTTTAAGAAAAGGTACTTTTTAAGAAAAGGTACTTTTTAAGAAAAGGTAATTTTTAAGAAAAGGTGCTTTTTAAGAAAAGGTACTTTTTAAGAAAAGGTACTTTTTAAGAAAAGGTACTTTTTAAAAAAAGGTACTTTTTAAGAAAATGTACTTTTTAAGAAAAAGTACTTTTTTAAAAAAAAGGCACTTTTTAAGAAAAGGTACTTTTTAAGAAAATGTACTTTTTTAAGAAAAAACACTTTTTAAGAAGAAATGTATTTAATTAGGAAAAGGTACATTAAGAAAGGGTACTTTTTAAAGAAACTGGTTTTTAAGAAAAATGGCTTTTCAAGGATATGTTGTTTTTAAAAGAGGCACTTAACGAAAATGTGACTATTTAAGAAAATTAATTTTTTGAGAAAAGGCGCTTTTTTAAGAAAATGTACCTTTTTGAGAAAAGCTGCCTTTTTAAGAAATTATACTTTTTTAAGAAAAGGTGCCTGTTTAAGGAATTGTAGTTGTTAAGAAAATGTACTTTTAAAAAAAGGTACTATTAAAGAAAAAGCTTTTTTTAAAGACGAGCCACATAAAGAAAAAGTGCCTTTTTCAGAAAGCGTTACAGAGTGAGTCGCTGGTGAGCGTTAATGCTATTATATTACCAGTACGCGATGGTGGTGATAACAACTCCAAACATACATATTGGGCTCTAAAATTCAAAATCCTAAAGGTAGAGAGCTATATGAGTACATCCAAAAATATCGTTATTCTCTGTTGTCTGCTGGAAGACCTACATAGTGGCCCTAATGGATAATGGAAATAGGGTAGTAATATCGATTGAAATTTAAGCAATAATTAGAAATAAACAAAGATTGAAAATAATTTGGCAGTCCATTCGAAAAAAAAATTTTTTTATAGGGCCTGCAGTGACGTAAAAAATCGTAAGCGAGAATTCAAAAATGAAGAGATGGGAAAACTTTCTTAAAAACTTAAATATTCATGTCTCCAAAAATTACGAAAACTGTCTTTGGAATGCAATAAAATATCTAAAGCGTCCAACTGAAAGAAGCATCCCTCTTAAAGTTATACACGGAACCTGGTGCTTATCTGATAAGAGCAGGGCAGATGCATACTCCAAATGCTTAGAAAATACCTGTCAGCCATTTAATTTCAATAGTAATCATGAAATTATAGAAATAGAAGAGCTTTTAAGCCGTCCTAGTCAAATGGCTCTTTCATTTTCTCAAATTCCACCTCAAGAAGTCCAAAAAGAAATTGAGTTGCTCAATGCTAACGACCATCGCAACATATGCAGCAAATGACGCACCTGATATTGCTTCAGAAATGATTCAGAATCAATTAAATAATATGGAGTTGTGGCTAAACAATGGAATATCAAAGTTATTACATGTTCAGAAGTCAAGATTGTCCAACAGTTGTTTTGAATGGCTTGCCAGTTCCTAAGCAAACAAGTGTCAAATATTTGGTTCTCCATCTCGATCCCGAAACACATGGGCAAAAAGAGAACAATTAAGTAATTAACTAATATTCAAAATTTTGAAAAAAGTTATTTTCGGTAATGATTTTCAACATTATTAAACGCAAGAAAAAAACACATGTATTAAATAAAAAAATAATTAGATCATAGCTAGAACATAAAAAAATTATGTAGTCCAGCTGGGGTTTGAACCTGTGGCCATCAGTAGTAGAAGACAACACACTAACGTCTAGACTAAAATGTTAAGTTTAACCAAATCCAAAATCGATATGCCAACTAGATAGAACTCGACATATGACATGCTTCAATCGTTGCTAAAATGCAAAGACATTTGTTCACAACATTTGAAAAAGCCCCTCACACATGTGGAATGGGAATCCATAGATGATTTGGTTATCACATTAAAACCAGTCTGTGAAACAACGTTGAACCTTCAAAAGAAACAACTGCTAATGTGTGATTTTTATAAAACTTGGCTTACTTTAAAAGCTTCGGTTAATACTAACAACTCTGAATCATCTAAACAGCTGCTAATTTGTATTGAAAAGAGTGAATCTCTGTTGATTAAACGAAAGTTCATTTAGCTAATAATAAATATAAAACAAAAATTATTAAGAAGAAAATTATATGTATACAGAATCTATTCTATAATTTAATTTTTTATTGATTGTTTATATTTTATTTTTATGTTGCATAACCACGAATTAATAAAAGAATATTCAAATATGAAATTTGTTTCTTATTCAGTTAAATTTGTGAATGAAAAAGCATACAACTTTTATAAGTATTATAACAAATAAAAATATTTCTTATATGCTAACTGTTATGACCTAATTGTTTTTTTTTTTTTATTACTTATCCATAAGTAATATAAAAAAGACGAATAAAATATTTATTGAAACTAGCAGATTCCAGCCCTCGAAATTCGAGTGCAAATTCTAGGAAATTTCATTTTTTTTTTTGATTAAATAAAGACCCTAAAAGTATGCTAATCAGTTATAGCCAATTCACAAATCAACACAAAAGACAAACTCATTTTTATTACAAACACATTAACAAATTTACTAAGCACACATATACGAGGGCGGATCAATAAGTTCGTGACTTTTAGAATGAAACACAGTTTTTTTGCAAAAAAAAAAATTATTTTTCAACATCTCCTTTTAGCTCAATACACTTAGTCCACCGTTTTTCCAATTTTTGTATCCCTTCCAAAAAATTGGATTTTTTGAAGTCCATAAAATAGGCATTTTTGATAAATAATTTCATCGTTGGAGTTAAATCTCCTTCCACCGAGCCATCTCTTTAGGTTTGGAATTAGGAAATAGTCACTGGGGGCTAAATTCGGAGAATATGGCGGATGAGGTACCAATTCGTAGCCCAATTCGTGGAATTTTGAAGTTTTTCCACGTTTACGTTTATGGTAAATTGAGAACAAATGCGGCACCCATCTTGCAGACAGCTTTCTTAAACCCAACTGCTCATTTAAATTCGAAACCACACTGCCATATGAAATGCCTATGGCATTAACAATCTCACGCACTTTTACTCTATGATCGGCCAACACCATATCGTGGATTTTTTTCCCACATTTTCGGGTGTATTGACCTCAACTGGCCGTTCAGAATATTCAGCATCATTTGTATTTGTGCGACCACAACGGGAGTCAGCAACCCACTTTTTCACCATTGAAATCGATTTTGCAGAGTCCCCATAGTATTTATCAAGCTTTTCCTTGGTTTGATTGACGGTTTTTTTTCCGCAAAAAAATAATGTTTAATGAGCACTCGAAATTCACTTTTTTCTATTTAAAAAAAAAACACGAGGTTGTATGTTTTGAACAGCTGTTAAACGCAAAGTAAATGACGGAACTTGCTCAAAATTTTGCAGTAGTCTATTAACAGGTGGTACTTGATGGGAGCAATGCTGCATTTCATATAACTACGAGGGAATTTCAAAAAGTCACGGACTTATTGATCCGCCCTCGTAGCATTGTATAATTTTATGTATGTGTTAGTAGCAACTTAAAATGCAATTTATTCAAAATAAAGGAAAAAATTTAAAAATCTGTAAATCTGCAAAACGGCTAAAAAGAAATACCTTTCAAATAATATACGTTTGGTCAAAATTGGGACAAAACGGTAGAACAAAACATCAGTCACAAGAAATCGCCTACCCTATTAATATTATATATTAATTTTTTTTACTTGTTTAATTTAGAATAGATGTTTACAGACCCTATGTCTTAGGCCCAACTAATTAGATATAGAAAATCTTTGGATATGAAAAAGCTCATATCGGATGCTATATTTATATGGGGACTAGGTCGAAAAGTGGATAGATCCTGATTATATTTGGTAAGGTCACTTATTTTCTGCAAAAACATATAGAAACTAAATTTGAGAAAAATCTGTGCAATATTATTGTTTTTTGATAGATTTATGTGAAGATCGGGAATCGGCTTCATATGTGGGCTATGACGAAAAATTTTTCTATAGGATTTGTTTTTGGACTACTGATAAATGGATGTAATAAACATACACAAACCCATTTTGACAGAGATCTACACATGATAATTTGGATCATATGGCAATTAAGTCGATCTCATAGGGGTCGTTCTGATAAAGCTAGTTCTGAACAGGAACCGATTTTCACTAATTCCAATACCTTTCATCCTATGGCTGATAGAAGCTTATGCTCTAAATTGCATCAAAATATATTCATATTTGCGGACGGACGGACGGACGGACATAGTTTAATCGACTCAGAAAGTGCTTCTTAGTCGGTCGGTATAATAAAAGATGGGTCTAAATCAAATATTTATGGTAATTACAAATGCCAGTACAAAGACATTATACATGGATCACATAGTGGTGGGGAATATTTCTGAAAAATAATTAAGTTTACTAATTTTTATTTCTGTATGCATTTAAATAAATGCATTAAAGTTGTGAAATAAAAAAAAATGTAATTAAAAAGTTGCGTACTTACCCTTTTTTGAGAAGAATAGCAGTCGATATGTGCATACATACAACATCCGGAATTTCAAAATATTTAACGTCTCAAACAAAAAAACCAATGCGTCATGATTTTGATTAACATCATTTTGTCTAAAAACGAAACGCAAAGTTTTCCAATTCATGCCGCTAAACAGGTAAACCACATTTTCTTAATGTTGTTAATCTTGAAAAAATGACGTAGTCAAAAGTGTAACATTGCAAGGTCGTCTGCATAAATAACATTCTTTTTATTTTTTATTTTTAATATTTTCTGTTTCATTTTTATATGAATGAAATTCCCTGAAAAAAAGAGAACAATAAAAGTAATTTTTTTTTAGAAACCATCTACATACATCATAATGAGTTGGTGAATTTAAAATACTTTTATTTATGTTGTTAAAATTTAATATGTACTCAGATATACGAATACTTTTTTTTCTTATGATTTGTTTATTTTTTTTCGGATTTTACCTGTTTAAAATTTGTTAGAGGCAATAAACCTTAAATAAATATTAAAAAAAAAAGAATAAATAGCTTAATAATTTGTGAGAAAGCAAAATAGTTAATTTTTTTATATTTTCTTCGTGGTATGATAGTTTTAATTTTAGCTAGTGTAAATGGAAAAATGAAGAATGAGACAGAACTGATTTATTTTGGATTGAAATACAAAACTTCAAAAAGTAAGTCAATGAATATCCGTATTTTAAATTATCAAGTTTCTTTATTCTTTCAAATTCTTTAATACATAATTCCATTAATTCTACATATTAAATATGGACTAAAAATTAAAAACTAATGTTACGCTAATTATAAAATTCCATAAAATATTTCTACTAGAATTAATTAATTGATATAACATGAGGATCTGTACGTTTGATATTTAAAAATTTTGTTATTGATAAAGACTTAAAAAGAAACAAAAAATTGTAGAGCTTTTTGCTCTTTTCATGTAGTTTTAATTTGGCGCTTTAAGCTATTTGGAACCAAAAAATCCAAATACATACATATATATATACTAGCAGATTCCAGCGCTCGAAATTCGAGTGCAATTTCTAGGCAACTTTATTTTTCAACTTAGCCAATTCACAAACAAACACTTTTTTGGTTTATTATTATTGTGAATGAAGATAATAAACTCATTAATAAATTTAAATAGCATATGAATAATTTTATGTATGTGTTAGTAGCAACTTTAAATGCAATTTATTCAAAATAAAGGACAAAATTTAAAAATCAGGAAATCTGGAAAACAGCTAAAAAGAAATACCTTTCAAATAATATACGTTTGATCAATATCGGGATAAAGCGGTAGAACAAAACACCAGTCACAAGATCTCGCCTATTGATTAAATTTTTTTGTAAAGACAGTTATGGTCCTTTTTCATAGAAGGAATTAACTTCTGTCTGAAGAACTGCATAATTTTTCTCTCATTAGAGTAGTAGAAAAGAAATCGTATTAACCCTACCACAATTAAATTTAAGTACGAAAATCATAGTCGGTCGGGTGTTTTTTTTTTTTTTTTTTGCTTAGATATAACTTACGATAGGATTAGCTGTCAAACGTCAAACGGACTGTCATACTGCGCTCACTTTTCGACATTTTCGATCAGTATACTCTGGCAAACAACGCTACCAAATTGTCCAAATTTACTTTGAAAATCAGTCATCAACTCACGCAACTTATAGAAGACATCGCATGGCGCACATAACCATCGAGCTGTGCTTAGATTTCTTACCACATACTCTCTAAATCATAGGTTCCCACCTTAATTTGCTTCACGGAGCCCTTGAGACATTTTTACAAGCTCGCGGACCCCCAAATATTTTTATTTTAAAAAATTAATAAAACAAATGTGAAAATAATGGAAAAAAAATATGTTTATTATTAAAAAACGTTAAAAACTAAATAAAAAAATTAAAAAAAATGTTTTGTAAAAAAAAATCTGTCTAAATTAATAAATAAAAAAGATTTATAATTCAAAAATAAATAAAAATAACAGAAACTTTTAAAGTTCAAAAAGGCACTTATTCAAAAAGGAACAAAACATTTCAAAATAAATGGATTTATCCCATTTCAGGAATACTTAAGAAAAATTAAAATATATCGATGGCTTAATATAAAAAGGCCCTAACTCGATTTTTTGTTACTTGACAGGAGAAAGAAAAAAACTTATTAAAATCCGTAAAATTTTAGATACAAAAAAGTTTTATACAATTTCCAAAAATGTGTTGCCTCTTTTTACTAAAAGTTGCATTAAAACTTTTTTGTATCTAAAATTTTACGGATTTTATCAAGTCTTTTCCTTCTCCTGTCAAGTAAAAAAAAAAATCGAGTTAGGGCCTTTTTATATTAAGCCATCGATATAGAAATAATAACTAAAATAATAAATACATGAGATCACATTTGTAATCAGTTGAAAAATAAAATATCACTTCAAAATTTTTTTGAAACACAAAATACATTTTTAACTAACACAAGCATAAAAGTCTATTAAAAATAAAATATTATTTAAAATACCGTTTAATAAGTTTCATATTTTTAAAGTCTGATACAATTCTTTTGCTTGACAAGGTCTGTAATGTTTGGAGATATTTTAGATAGCGCACATCTAATATCACTTTCAACATCCAAACGTGAGCGGTACTTATTTTTAATGCATAAAAGGGCAGAAAAGCTGGTTTCACATAAATATGTTGTTGAAAACTGAATTAAAAGTTTCAATGATTCAGATCCAACATGCGGATATACTTTGTAATATTTCAGCCAGAATGTCGCTATCTCCATAGAACCAAAGTCATTTTTAGCACATGAGTTGCACTTTAGTTCTACTAGTTCTTCTTGAAAGGCATCGGGTATGTCACCAATAGTCACATCAAAAGGATTGCGAAGTAAATTAGTTTGCCAAGATTCCGTTTGGAACTCTGGAAAATATCTGGTGAATTCATCATGCAGCGTATCTAAATGTTTTGTAACTATACTTTTTAAATTTATATTTTGGATATCGCAAGAATCCATGATATCATTAAGAAGCGGAAAAGATAAATATTTCGGCGGAGCTGTTTGAAGACGACTTTTCCAAAGTAAAATTTTAGACATAAAAGCATTAATTGAATCAAATGCTATTAAAATATTAATTTGATTGCCTTGTAATCTTAAGTTAAGGTTGTTTAATGCTTCAAAAAAAATCGGTAATGTATGCGAAATAAAAAATAAATGTTGCATCCGTAAATCTTTCATAAAGATTGCTACTTTTTTCTTTCAAAAGAAAAACTTCAACCTCAGTCTTTAATTCAAACAACCTTTTCAGCATATTTCCTTTTGAAAGCCAACGCACCTCTGTGTGGAAAAATAATTTTGTTTGTTATGCATTGAGATCTTGACATAGCACTCCAAAAATTCTAGTTCTCAATGCACTGGTCTTAACAATATTAACGACATCTATTGCAGTCTGCAGAGCACTTTTCAGTTCATTTGGAAGTGTTTTAGCAGCAAGTGATTGTCGATGAATTATGCAGTGTGACACAATCATATCTTTATTAATATCTTTGGCTAATTTTAAAAACCCAGATCGAGAACCCATCATTGACGGTGTACCATCAGTGCATATTGCCACTCCTTTTTTCCAGGGAATATTGTTTTCCATTGGAAAAATATCAGTTCCTTTTGATGTTGTAGGCAGCACTTTCATAAATTAAAGCTCTTCACAAAATTCATTTTCTGCAATAAATCTGCAATAAAATAAAAGTTGGCTTGAATAAGAAACGTCTGTAGTTTCATCACATTGAAGAGCAATGAATGGCGAATTCTTAATTTTTTCTAAAAACTGCCCTTTAATATTTTGTGCCATATCATTAATTCTTCTTTTGACAGTGTTATTTGACAGAGCTACTTTCATCAGCTTATCTTTATTGGCTGTATCAAGCATTACGTTACCAACTGCGGCAATACAAGGTTTGATCAAGTCTTCTCCAATTGTGTGTGGCTTTTTGTTTTTAGCAATTAACATTGCTATTTTATAGGAAGCTTCCATAGCCCTTTCCTGTTCAACATTTAAATTACCTGTGGAATCCAATCTTACTTTATTCAGTGATCTGATTTGAGAAGCAAAAAAATCTGCATTTTTATCTTTAAATTGTGGATGGTTTGTAATTAGATGCCTCTCTAATTTTGCTGGTTTCATAGCATCATTGGAAAGGGTTTTGAAGCAAATTACACACTGAGGCATTACTATATCGTTATTTTTTTCCAATGTAAATCCGAAATTCATATAACTTTCGCCATATATTCTTTTTTTTTTTTGACATATTTTGGATTTTATTACTAGTTAAAAAACACACACACGACTAACGACAATAAATATGAAGTGAAAATAAAAACAAAATCAGCTGATTTATCTAGTGATGGTAAACATGGTATATGTGATATCAGTGTTGATCGAAAGGTATGTTATCAATTTTAGAACACAATTATCAAAAGCTCTTTTCATTGCAAGAAATGTAGTATTTTATTTAAATTACTTATATGCTTAAAAAAACAAATATTTAAATTTTACAAATACATTTTTTATCATAACTTTATGAAATTATTTATTTTTTTAAATTTATTTTAATGGGTTGGGTATCTTTATCAAGAGTGCTGTTAATTTCTTTTTTTTTTTGATATATCGTTTTAAAAGTTATTTTTTCCAGAACAGTTCGCGGACCCCCTGGAAGGCCTCCACGGAGCCCTGGGGGTCCGCGGACCACCACTTGGGAATCATTGCTCTAAATGATGTAATTTTGTTAATAACCAAAATTGCCGCATACCAATTCATAACAGACCCTACAGTCTCCATTACATCCAGAAAAATTCACCGTTTGGTGCGGTTTACATGCTGGTGCCATCATCGGACATAATTTCTTCAAAAATTAAGCCGGAGCTCGCGTAACGGTCAATTGAGATCATTACCGTACCATGATCAATGATTTTCTTTTCAAAATATGGATGACATTGATCGGGGCGAGATCTGGTTTCAACAGAATAGCGCTACGTGCCACACAGCGACCGCGACCATCGACTTAATGAAATAAAAATTTCAATTGGCCTCCAAAGTCTCGATTATTACCTGTAGGGCTATGTGAAGTCACTGGTTTATGCTGATAAACCAGCTACAATTGACGCCTTGGAGGCCAACATTGTTCGTGTTATTCTTGACATACCGGCCAGCAATGCTCGAAAATGTGGCCCAAAAAGAGCGGCGGTGGCCATATGCCTCGAATTATGTTTAAGTGTTAATGCCATGTATGGGTCTTTCGAATAAAAGAATTATTTTGATAAAAATTTAATCTTTGGTGTTACCTTTTATAATTTCAAGCTCTACCAGGCTTAAAAAACACAAAATTTAGATTTTATGGGGATTTAATATGGGGACATGGAATAAAAATAGACTACTGATCAGTGGCCATTATAGACACACATACACCAAAATTTAACGATATATATATGATGCCTGATAGGGCATTAAAGATTAGTTGAAGACGATTCCCGAAAAAACAATATATATTTTTGCCTGATGTCTGACGTCAAATTCTAGTTGTGAGTCTGACGGTCTCGATTCTTACCCAACAACAAATCTTTAACAACAAGAAATCTGCTTTAATTTCATGTAACTTTTTCTTTAAAATATTTACTTTTATTCATAAACAAAAAAGTTACAGAGGCTTAAAAAGTCCATACATATAATCAAAAGATCAGATATGGCAACTCACTTTGGTTTATAAGATATGGCAACTCTTTTTGCGAATAGTAAAAGCTGTATGGTAAGAAAACTGAATCTTAAGCACACTGCTCCTAGGTCAGACTTTAGATGAGTGTGTTAAAGCGCATGACCAAAAACTTCAAGTACGAGTTTATGTCAGAGAGACGCAGGTTCACGGCCACTCTAAGTAGAAAAATGTCATATAGAAATAATCTATTCAAATATAACAGAACAATTATCAATATGTTTCTTAAAAATTACTTATGAAGGCTGAAATGCCAGAAACCGGTCTGATTAAGAATACAGTGTAGTTGTGCCTTCTTCTTCTCCACCACGCACCAATAAAGCCGAATTTTGTTAAATTTTTTCGAGTTTTTCCACATTTTCATTGATATCTCAGAACCTATTGAACCGATTTTTATGATTTTAAATAGCAACCTACTAAGTATGTTAGTAAATAATTTTGACTAAAAATTAGCAATTTAACTGAGCTATTGAGGGCGTGGTCGTTAATTCCACAGACGGCCATCGCTAGATCAATTCAACTTGTTATAAATATCAAGAACACATACAATATTTTATGGGGTCCACATTTATTTCTAATTTTTTCCAACGGTGGTAATAATAAAAATGGAGATAATGAGATTTAAAAGATTCATGGCTGCAGTTCCGAAAAAAAGAATTCAGAGAGCAGCCGATTTGTATTCTATAAATAAATAAATAGTTAATCGAGAATGGTTCTTCTTCATAACTTTTTAATTTTAAAAATTTAATATATAAAAATGGAGTTTTGTTTGTTGGTTGTTTATGGATTATCGTCTTGTAATTTTTACAGTAGGTAACAGCCTATCCGGAAGGAACATTACGCTATATATTTTTTGGATTTTTCAAGTGGGCGTCGCACCTCCCATATAAACATCTAATTTTAACAACATATAAAACCTGTAGTACTACGACAGCAAGAGTTCTGAAACTATGTAAATGTACATATTAAACTAATTTTAAGAATCGCAGAAAAATGGGCGTGGCACCCTCAATACATAGTAAATATTTACTATCATATAACTGGAGTACGATAACAGTGAAAGCCTTGGAATTTTGTGCAAGTTCATAAGTTATCAATGTTAATAGTCGGTAAAGACATGGGCGGGATCAGATCGGTGGGCGTGCACACCCATACAAAGAAATTATTTAATGTCATATATCTGGAGTACTGTAATAGTGAAAGCCTTGGGACTTTGTCTGAGTTCATGGGTTATTAATGTGAGTCGGACAATGGGCGTGGTACTCCCCATACAAAGTATATATTTGATGTCATATATCTGGAGTACTGTAATATTAAAAGCCTTGGGACTTTGTGTAAGTTCATAATTTATTAATGTGAATGATCCGACAAAGAACGGGCGGGATTGGGCCAATGGGCGTGTCACTGCCGTACAAAGTAAATATTTAATATCATAGAAGTCAAGTATTATAAGTCAAGAGTTATTAATGTGTTGGCCAAAAAATGGATGATCGGACCAATGGGCGTTGCACCTCTTATACAAAAAAATATGAAGTACTAGGAAATTGACAGTCTTGAAAAATATGGGCAAAATCGCCAAAATCAAAAATCTTCAAAGCCGATAAGCGCGAATAACAGAACTCGTCAGAATCAAAAATCGCCAAAATCAAAATTAACAAAAAAAAAAAAAAAAAAATCGCCAAAATTAAATATCGCAAAAAACCAAAAATCGCCAAAACCGAAAAATGCAAATAACAAAAATCGACACATCAAAAATCGCCAAAAACAAAAATTTCCAAAACCGAAAATCGCGAGTAATAAAAATCGTAAAAATCGCCAAATTCAAAAATAGCCAAAACCGAAAATCACGAAAATAGCCAAAAATCTTAAATCACAAAAACAAAAATCGCAAAAAAAAAATGGTTTTCTACAAATCAAATATCGCAAAAAACAAAAATTGCCAAAATCGAAAAACGCAAATAACAAAAATCGCCAAAATCAAAAATCGTCAAAAACAAAAATTTCCAAAACCGAAAATCGCGAATAACAAAAATCGTAAAAATCGCCAAATTCAAAAAGAGCCAAAACCGAAAATCACGAAAATAGCCAAAAATCTTAAATCACAAAACCAAAAATCGCCAAAAAAAAAAAAAAATTAAATAGTTTTCTACAAAATGTATTCCCGGTTTTTTATTTCATTACGATAGGTGTAACGAAGCGCATCGGGTAGTATATTATATAATATAAAACAACAACAAAAAACGATCAGAGCCATCTTTCGTTAAATCAAAAATAAATATTGAATTTAATAATAAGTTCCTTAGAATCTGTAATAGAGTTTGTATATAAAGTGAATATATAGAGCTTAGAGTTTAGTATTTGAGTTAGAAATTCCATTTCAGTTTAAATAAAACAATAATTAGAAAATTTTAACGTTTAAACTAATCACAATCGAAGACAGGTTTTGGCGAACATTAAAACAAAGTCATAAATTTGCAATGCCTTATTCGAATTCGAGCAAATTTAAATAATTTTTTTTTTTTCTTTAAATTATATTTAAACAAATGTTAAAATATCATTTAATATTTTCAATATACGGGCAATTTAAAGAACTGGTTTACTGAATTATGAATATTGGTTTTATAAAAATAACTGTAATTTAGTCAGGTTTTAATCAAATTAATGTTTTTTAAATGTATTTTTTAATAATGTATCAAATTTGATTTGTTAAATATCTTCTTTAATACTTGTATATTTATATAAAATTAGATAAGTATTAATTTTAATTTAAATATTATTAAAATTTGTATCATATATAAAGCTTTAAATATTATTCAATCCTGCTACTCGTAAAGGTCAAGTACAATCAACTGTTGTGGTGTGGCTTGGCTGTTTAACCATTCAACAAATAATCAGGGTTGGACCGCTTAGTGTTTTATTTTTGTTCTTAGACAAAAATTACTTTTTGAAATGAAAAATGATTAGATTTTATTATTTTAAAAAAATTATGTGAGTCCGACCACAGGGGAGATGTGTAAACATCTACACATCAATTAAAATCAAACAGTAAGCGCCATCTATGTATAGCAAGCAACTGCTATGGTTGTTATATATTCACGGCGCTTTCTGTTGGTTCTTGAATCAGCTAAATAAATTTAAACCATAATATTTGCACCAATACACTTACATATACCTTACACCATTTTCCCTTACGCTGTTTTTGTGATTGTATTGTGAAATAGATTTTTACCCCCCTGAGCTCATAGATGTTTACACATCAAAGAAATGTTACAGGGCCAGGATTAAAACAGATGGTTTCTAATTGTCATTGTAAAAATTTAAAGCTCAACCTTTGATTTAAATAATTTTCTGCTGTGGATTTATTTAATCAATTACTCCTACATTTGCTGTAAGTTTATAATGCTGGAAAAATATTCTATTTTATGATAATTATCATCTAATTATTAATTCCCAACTCTGCTCACCAGTCTATTCATCATTATCATGCAAAAAAAAAAGGTAACATTTAAAACAAGATTACTTATTGCTGTTTATGCGATCATCTTCTTAAGATAATGGTCTGGTATTTCGTCATCGCCATCATCTTAATCATGAGCATAATGATTATTATTGTGATAATGATGATCGGTTTCACTTTTAATGTTGTTTTTAGTTCTTTAATTATAATATTCGATTACTAGGTATTAATTGATTCCACTTAAGAATTTAATCATGAATTTAGTTTTATTTAATAGGCTATCCAAGTTTTATTATTCGCTATTTCGTTTGTTCGACTAAAACTCGTAATTTGAGGAGGAGCTTTCAATAAATAAACTTTTAAAATTAATCGAATTATTTAAATCAAAAATAAATCAAGTTAATAAATATAATTATAAAAAAACAAACATCTTAAAAGTTTTATAAACACTATCAAAATGTTGAGAAATTCTAGACTCGTTTTCGAGTACTTATGAACGCTTAACTCACAAGAAAGTTCCCAGATGGCCTCCCCAGATCACAATGAAACTTAGATATATTATATCCATATTTAGAAGGTAAAGAAAAGACCAAAAAACTATTTTTTTTTTGTTTTTTTTTAGAGACACATCTTTGTCAAAATGCCATCGAAAATTTTATGCCGGATATTTTATCCCATACATAATCGGAACACGTATACTTTACAATGTAATAAAAATATCATAATTTGCTAAAAAAAAAAAAAAATTGTTTTATTTTTAAATTTAATCGTGCACTCTTGGCAGCGATGCATGCTAGATTTAGCACTTTTTAACAACCCAAAAAGGCTTCTTTTAAAAGACGTCAAGTTGGTGCTTTCGATATTCCTTTAAACTTATTTCTTGTTGATTTTTAAAAAAACTTCATGTTAAACAAAATTGTATACATGATTTTGAATTATACAGTTTGCCAGAAAATCTTTGCACAATAAAAATGTTAATGTAAATGTTAATGTTACTTTCATTTAAGAATTTCAAAAACAAATTCTTTATATATTCGTTTTTTACACATATTCCGTTATTGTACTTGTTCAGGACTACAAGATGCCAGCATTTTAAAAGAATGACACACACTTTACAACAACAAATAGATGTTTACTCAATATGAAGGGTGTCCAAAAAATCATTGCATAATGAGTGAAGACAACAACGTTGATGTGCTAAATAATTGTCCTACGATATTATGTTCTCTCTTACAACAAGGACTGTGTACAACATCATATCCTGTGCTGAAATAAGAGTCAGTTATGGTAGGGGTTGGATGAAACAATGACCAAAGATATTTATCTGGATTTTTTTTTTTAAATGAACTGACCGCTAGTATTCGACAATTCGGTTTTGTTGACCCGCAAAATTCGTTTAAGTTCATAATCAACTTTTATCAAGAGAACGATCCGAAACATAAATCTTATTTAAATAAAGTTTTAAAAGGCGTTGACATATAGTCGTCAGCCTGTATAATAACAATAATTCCATATATTATCTATAATATTAATAGGCAAGGTGATTTCTTGTGACCGATGTAAGTTTAACAGTTTTACCCCGATTTTGACAAAAAATTTATAATTTGAAAGGTATTTCTTTTTAGCTGTTACACATATTTACAGATTTCATCGTCTGGAATACTTTTTTGGAGTTATGATCGTTTAAAGTTGCTACTAACACATACGTAAAATTATACAATGCTATGTATGTGTCTATTAAATTTGTTAATGTATTTGTGTTAATGTACTGAGTTTGTTTTCTTCATTTAAAATGACTTGAATTGTGAAGCATACCTTTAGGGTCTTTATTAAATGAAAAAATAAAATTTCCTAGAATTTTCACTCGAATTTCGAGTGCTGGATTCTGCTAGTTATAATAAATTTTCCTTAAAAATGGTAATCAATAATTAAATTTGGCAAGTAAAATTTTCCTATAATTCAGCGCATTTATTATAAAATTAGACAATTGTTTCCAACTACAGGAAACTATAATTCCGTTTAGCAAATTAATTAAGTATTCTTCATCGAATTGTGCGATTTCGAAATATCTCACCCTGAATTGGACATTTTCCCATAAAATGTGTTATATTTTCATCTTTTCAACTATTAAACAAACACAGATACTTCTAATATTGTTATTAAAATGGATTTTATTTAGTGGTAGGACATCGGCACGAGCTTTGAGTAACTCTAATATTTCTACAATTTTAAGATTTTCATCAATTATGTACGCGAATCCCATAATTGGTGTAAGGTGTTTGTAGATACAGGTATTGCTTTTTGAGGCGTTTTCCATCATTTCATAATAACTCTTCCATTTCAGCTGTAGTAAAAGATCGCGACAGTTTGCATTCCACTCATTCTTAGAAATCCCCACACCAAAGCATATGTTGTGCTCTTCCCCAATTTTATTTACTGCATTAATACAAAAGATGTTCCACTGTAATAATATCTTGAAGAGCCTGTGCAGAAGCCTTTCCATTTTATAATCGAAAAGTACTTTGCCCAGGTAGCTGAGATGCTGAGTCAGTGTATAGAGATAACTGTCTTCAACTCCTGTTTCCAGAGCAAGTGCATAATTAGGAATATTGTCTGGTAGCTTTAAAATTCGTTTTAAAAAATATCTTTGTAGTTTATTAACTGATTCCAATGAGGAAAATCCCCATATTTGCGCCCCATAAGCTTGAACAGCCCCGCATGTAGCTTGAAAGATTTTCCATTTTGATCGTAACGATATATTCGGCTTGTGAAGGTAACAATGCCAAGTAGAATTAATGTTATTTTTTGCAGCATTGTTAATACATTCTACATGCTTTTTTAAGACATTTGTGTCGTAAGTGTAACTCCCAGGTAGCATAATTCAGACGAAGTTTTAATCTCTTCGCCTTTATAGTGCCATTTTTCATTTGCTGCCAACCTGCCTCCGTTTCTAAACACCATCGTTTCAAGTTTATTCATATTTACTTCCATTTTCCACTTAGTACAATATGCTTCAAGATTATTTATCATAGCTTGCATAACTTTAGTATCCTCTGCAAAAATGAGGATATATGAGCGTACAAAAGAATTCGAATATTTAAATTCTCAACTTCCAGGCCACCTTGCAAATAGTCATGTAGATCATGTAGAGGTTTACAACCATTGTTGACAGTCCAATTGCGTGTAGCTTGAATATCAGGGAGGGACTCTATCAAAAGCAGCTCTGAAGTATATGAAAAAGGCATATACTTTTTTGTTTTCATTAAATTTCAGATGAATTATTGATGCCAAGTCGAAAACATTATCAACTGTTGAGTAATGTCTTCGGAATCCGGCTTGATACGTTATTCTTTCATTCACAATTCCCATAAAAACTTTTACTATGCAGTTCATGAAGGAAATACCTCTACAGTTACAAGGGCTGTTTGGGTCACCCTTTTTAAAGATTGGGAATAGTATACTTTTCACAAATACTTCATCCACCTTACCGGATTCGAATATATAATTATAGGTTTTAAGTTGTTGCATTTCTCAAAAACTCATATGTTACTCTATCTTCTCCTGGCGCTTTATTCGTTTTCATTTTTATCAGTATCATATGCACTTCATCATTTGTAATATGCCTATCAACATCATCATCCGTATGGTACGTATGCGCATAGTGAATAGTACTTGTTTTTTCACGTGGATTTAACAGTCTTTCAAAATAATTTTTAAAATCCTCTGCAGATACCACAGATCCAACTTCTAACGTATTTCCTCTGATCTCTTTGCTACTTTCCACCACTTTTTAGGATCATCTACACTATTAATTCTGTTTTCAACTTCTTCAAAATACTCTACTTTTCTGATTTCCAAGTTATTATACAACTGTACCAAAGTTATTGATACTCCTGCCCAGAGTCTTGATATTAACCCTATCAAAAATTTGTCGATAAAAGGTCGCCAACAAATAAAAATGAGTTTATAAGATTTATTAAAGAAGAGTGGGAAAAAATATCTGCAAAATATAATATTGCAAAGCTTATTCATTCAATGCGTACGCGTTTGCAATTATTAGTTGATACACAAGGTGGTCACACAAAACATTAGCAACTAAAAACCCATTATTGTACAATAAATTGAACATTTTATCGAATTAAGCTTAAGGGGGGGATAAGGTTTTAAAACCTTTTTGGAATGTACAATATGTCAAGAGTGTTGTCTCAAAATTTCAAGTAAATCGGAGCAAAATTAAAGACGATACAGCGTTTCCAGCTACCAGCGTCATACGGTATATCTTATATAAATCAATTTTAAAAAAACCTTTTAATCGATTTTCTCGCAAATAATATGTTTCGAGTCCGTGAACATCATAACTCAAAATCTACTTAACCGATTCTTTTGAAATTTTACACACTATTTCCACACATAAATCACCAGGTAACCACGGAGAGTTTTGTTATTTCCATTTTCTTAACCGAAATTTTATAGAAAAAATTGTATTTTTCACTTCAAAATGCTGCCAAAGACAAAAAAAAAATGTTTAAAAAAACTCTTCGTGATTACCTCGGGACACATATCAGCTTATAAACGCATTTCGGTTTTTTTATATCGCATCATCCGGCAACAAGTTATGATGTCCACCACAAAACAACTTTTTCGCTGTCACGGACTTATTTGTTAAAATTTTTAATTGAAAATTTTTTCAAAGATTCTTCAAACGTTTTACTATAATGTGTATATGAAATAAATAATCCAACATTATTCATATCTTCAAAAAAAATTAGGAAAAGAAGCCTTTTCATGATGATTTACTAGAGTATACTGATTATAAATGTTAAAAAGTTAGTGCAGTATGAAAGTTCGTTTGGCAGCTAACCCTTTCGTAAGTTCTATCTAAGCTCAAAAAAACACACCTTTGATATCATTTTAAAAAATGCACGTGTTCTTAAAAAATACCTTTTGAGTTAAAAATTGTCTCTTCTTAAAAATGCCTTTATTTAAAAAAAAAATTTTTTTTTTTTGAGCAACTTTTCTTTAAAACAAGAAAGTATATTTTATTAAAAATGCCCATTTTGTTAAAAAGGTGCCTTTTGTTGAAAAGTAAAATTTTCTTAAAAGAACCCTTCCTCAAAATTATATTTTCTTTAAATGACCTTTTCTTAAACAGTGCCTCTTCTTACAAAGTTTATTAACTTAAAAAGTGTGTTTTCTCAAAAGAGTACCATTTCTTCTAAAAGTTCCCTTAATTTAAAAAAGTACCTTTTCTTAAAAAAGCATTTTTTTTTAAATACCTTTTCTTAATAAATATATTTTCTTTAAAAAGTATATTTTCTTAAAAAAGTACCTTTTCTTAAATAAGTGTCTTTTCTTAAATAAGTGCCTTTCAGAAAAAAGTGACTTTTTCGCCTTAAAACGAACTAGTTAATACATAATCTGTAATTTTATCTTGAAATAATATTTGCCAGTTTGAAAGCAGATATGTATATAAAATGAAAAACATAAGCAACTAGCTGTAACCCGATGCGCTTCGCTACACCCATAGCAACGAAATAAAAAACTGGAAACACATTTTGTAGAAAACTATTTTATTTATATTTGGCGATTGTTGATTTTGTTGATTTTTGTTTTTGAGATTTTAGTTTTCGGCGATTTTTGATTTTGGTGATTTTTGACTTTGGCGATTATTGCTTTTTGCGAGTTTTGACTTTAGCGGTTTTAGTTTTTGGCGTTTTTTGTTACTCGCTATTTTCGTTTTTGTCGAATTTTGATTTGGCGTTTTTCGTTTTTTGCTATTTTTGTTATTCGGGATTTTCGGTATTGCCGATTTTAGATTTCGGCGATTTTTGATTTTGGTGAATTTTGACTTCAGCGATTATTGCTTTTTGCGAGTTTTGATTTTAGCGATTTTAATTTTTGGCGATTTTTGGTACTCGCGATTTTCGTTTTTGTCGAATTTTGATTTTGGCGTTTTTCGTTTTTTGCTATTTTTGTTATTCGGTATTTTCGGTATTGCCGATTTTATTATTCGCGATGTTCGGTTTTCACGATTTATGACTTCGACGAATTTTGTTTTTTCTTTTGCTATTTTTGATTTTGGCGATTTTTGTTTTTTGCGATTTTTGATTTTAGCGCTGTTGGTTTTTTGCGATGTTTGATTTTGACGATTTTTGTATTTTGCGATTTTTGTTATTCGCGATTTTCGGTTCAAGCAATTTTTGTTTTTGGCGATTTTCGTTATTCGCGTTTTTCGGCTTTGGCGAATCTTGATTTGGACGATTTTCTTTTTTTGTAAGATTTGATATTGGCGATTTTTGTTTTTTGCAATTTTTGTTTTTTTGCGATTTTTGATTTTGGCAATATTTATTATTCGTGATTTTTAGTTTTGGAGATTTTTGATATCAAGGATTCCGCCCATATTTTCTACGATGGTAAGTAATGTACGTGTCAAAGATTTCAAGACTGCCATTTTTTGTATAGGAAGTGCCACGCCCATTTGTCCGATTCCGCCCATTTTTTGTCAGACTACTCACATTAATAACTTATTAACTCAGACAAAGTTCCAAGGTTTTCACTATTACAGTACTCCAGATATGTGACATTATATATTTACTTTGTATAGCCTATTTTTCCTTTCGGATAGGCAGTTACCTAATGTAAAAATTTCAAGACAATCGGTCCAATGGTGCAGTCTCCTACAAACCACAAACAAACATACAAACAAACGTACAAAACTCCATTTTTATATATAAGATTCCTAGACGATTTCAATTGATTGGTTGTGATAAACATTATCCACATTTAACTGCTACATTTGAAGGAAAAATATATTTGAAAAATATACTTGTTCTAAAAACTTAAAATTTTGCACTCTGTTTCTTTGAGTTTGCTACGAACATTTGGCTACAATATTTAAAGAAAGAACAGGAAAGCCTCATATCGTAGTTATAATTTGTTTAAACACCTTAACTTTTAAGGAATTAAATTAAACTAGCAGATTCCAGCCCTCGAAATTCGAGTGCAAATTCTAGGATATTTTATTTTTTCACAAATTAAACAATTCACAATTCAACACTTTTTTGGTTTATGCCCAAAATAATTTTTCAATTCAACACAATTATTATGGTGAATGAAGAAAACAAACACATTAACAAATGTAATAAACACACACATAGCGTTGTATAATTTTTTATGTATGTGTTAGTAGCAAATGAGCATAATTCCAAAAAATTTATAAATTTAAAAATCTGTAAGTCTGGTGGACAGCTAAAAAGAAATAATTTTCAAATAAGATACGTTTGGTAAAAATCGGTAGAAAACGGTTTAACAAATCATCGGTCACAAGAAATTGCCTATTAATATTATAGATATTCCAAATGACTTAAATTAATTTTTAATTTTATTGAAATCATTTCTATCATTCTTTAATTGTATTTAAATGTTTTAATTATAATTTCACAAACGAACTGCATGATTATATTATTTAACATGTAGTACTAATTCTTGTTTTAGTTTGTGGTTTTTCCAATAAATTAATGTTTTTATACATAATTGTTTTTAAGTGATTTATCAACACTGATAATTATGCAATTATAAAGATGACACCCACCCACCAGCGACAAGTATCAGAATAAACAATAAATAAATCTAGTTATTGTTTGGTTTTCGAACTGGAAATATTATTTTATTGCCTAGCGACATTCAATATTTGTGAATTTTATTGATTTACTCGTATAGAGATACATACAATAAGTATAAAAAAGAAAAAATCAGTGAACTGCAATTATGAGGTAGTATTAGTTCCAATTTGGCCGATCACTATTTTTTGTAGCGTGTGCCTGAAGTCGTTATATAAAATAAACACAACAAACTAAAATCAATAACATTTTTTGAATGATGTTAATTTGTGCAATAACCTGTTTATTTTCAAGTACTTCAGTTGTTGTTTGCTGGGTGTGCATAGAAAAGAACAATAACAATTAAGTATATACTTGCCAGAAAAAGCATCCCTACAGTTGAAGATAAAAATTTTAAATATTAATAGATTACAAAATTCGAGTGAAAATTCTAGGAAATTTTATTTTTTATATAATAAATTATTTTATAAGAGCCCAAAGGTATGCTAATCAATTTTAGCCAATTCACAATACAACACTTTTTTAATAAAATTTATTAAATTTCATTATACATATTTGTTGAACACACAGATGATATAAAAATGGGTATGTTAATAAATAATTTTAAAGGAGCCACAAGGTATGCTAATCAATTATTGCCATTACACAATTCAAGACAGGGCTTTTGATATTCATAATAAACACACACACAGTATTTGTTTTATGTATGGGTTAGTAGCAACTTTAAATGAGCATTACTCCAAAAAAAAATGTTCCATACGGTGCAAATCTGTAAATCTAGTGGACAGCTAAAAATAATTACTTTTCAAATGAGGTATGTTTGGCTCCTATGTGACCCCAAGTCCAAAAGGGATAATGGGGTAATATAATTTTTTTCTGAAACTCTAGGCTATTAAGATAAAACATGGTATTTAAAAGAAGAAAACTGATAAATTTTTGATACAAAGTATGTATTTAGAAAGAGTGCATTTACTGAATATTTCACAAAAAACTCATTTTTCTCTAAATCCGCAAAAAAAAATTCTTTATAAAAAAAATTCTGGCAGAGGAATTTACTTAAAAATTCAAACAGTTAATCTCTAACATATATTTAAGAAAACTTTAAAGTGCCAAATCCATTTTTTGAAATTTTGTTTCACAAAATTTTTAAAAACTTAAAAAAGGAGTTTCCAAAATTTTATTTAAAAAAAATTCACTTTTTGGTGGTAATAAAACAATACTTCATGTCTGAGTGCTCATAGGTATAGAGACCATGGCTTTAATTAATTAATGTCTTAATTTCTTAAAGTTGAAAAAATTTCCGTCAAATTTCATGACCTAGTATTTTTTACCACAAAAGTGGTGTGGGGCATTTGCTATTTCTTGCTGACTTTTTATTCGATTTTAGAGTTATATAGCTTTTTAAAGAAACAATTTAGTACATATAACAACTTGTCGAAAAAATTAAACTATAGAACGATATTTTCGTAAAATCTGAAAAAGTCATATTTTCCCCATATAAACACACTTTAAATTTTCAGTCGCGTTGAGGATCCTCTAAATTTTTTGTTTGACCCAAAACGTTCTATTTCTCAGTTTTTTTGCTATTCGCATATTTCTAGGGGGTGAGACTTTAAATTCGAAAACTTTTTCCCCTCCATATAATGAAGGGCCACCCTAATATCCATAGATATATGTTTCGTCGCCAGTTACTAGCTTAGAGACGTTTTTGAAGTACCACGATCAGCATTTCAACGTTTACTTGCAGGAATCAATACTAGACAGTTTTAATTGATTTCCAACGGGAAAGAATCCTTTTGATGATCAAATGTTAATGCAATATCTTGGGATGCCTCAATCTCTTACTGTTAATTTAAGTCGAGAGTGAATCATCAAACGAGCATTTTCACTATTCAATTCCAATTTTTGGCCAAAATGTGTTTTGCACGGCACTGTAAGCAACACAAGTAGCCGCAAAATATTCTGAGAGCATGTGCGATTAAATTAGATGGCAGATTTGTTGCATGTTTTATGGTGTGGCCACATCCCAGCAATGAAATGTAAAAATACTTTTTTTTAACAATATAAAAAATGGGATTATTTATTCCGAAAAAACCAAAAATGCTAGCAGCATAAAATAAATTTATAAACCTGCATAAAATATATATTTTTTCTAACTGTTATGCATAAATTACACGTTGCTATAAAATAAAAAATTTTTTTGAATACTTGAACAACGATCTCGGGTTGCAGCCCTGGTTTAGGACCTCACATAAGGTGTTTATTAGTTTTGAAACAACGTCAAAATTATTCCGAAAACAAGATTGCGAATTTTTTTAAGTTTTACCCAGAAGTTGGGTAAAATCTACCTGCACGTACCATTCATCGTCGATTCATCGATTCAGCTGGAGAATTTTTTGGCATCTAACTTTGTTGCTTTCAAGCCTGCTTTCATATTTCCAGCTTGAATATATATTTATGTATATATACATATGTATGCATGTATAAAACGTACTTTTCTAAGAAAATTTACTTTTCTAAGAAAAGGTACTTTTTAAGCGGAGGTACTTAAAAAACATTTTAAATCAAAGGATTTTTTAAGTAAACGATAATTTTTAAAGAGTTGTATGTATTTTTCAAAAAAACGCACTTTTTCAAAAAATGTTCTTTTTAAGAAATTGAACTTTATTAAGAAAACTTACTTTTTTAATAAAATGTACCTTTTTAAGGAAAAGGTTCTTTTTAATAAAATTTACTTTTTTAACAGAAGGAACTTTTTCACATAAGGATCATTTTTCAATTAAATGTACTTTTGTAACTTTTGTACAATAAAATGTACTTTTGTAACAAAAGGTACTCATTTAACAAAAGGTGCTTTTTTAAGAAGAGGTACTTTTTTATGAAAATTTTCTTTTTTAAGAAAATTGACTATTTCAAAAAAAAAAATTACGTACTCTTTTAACAAAAGGTAGTTTTTGATGAAAGGGTACTCTTTTACGAAAAGGTACTTTTTAAGAAACTGTACTTTTTTAAAAAGGAACTTATATTATAAAAATTAACTTTTCTAAGAAAATGTACTTTTTAAGCAAAGGTACTTAAAAAACATTTTTAAACAAAGGCTTTTTTAAAAAAACCATAATTTTTAAAGAAAATGTATTTTTCAAAAACACGCACTATTAAAAAGAAGATGAACTTTATTAAGAACAGGTTATTTTTAATAAAATTTTCTTTTTTAACAAAAGGAACTTTTATACATAATTTACCTTTTTAACAAAAGATACTATTTTTAGCAGAAAGTACTTTTCCACAAAGGGGACTTTTTCAACAAAAGGCACGTTTTCAATAAAATGTACTTTTGTAACAAAAGTACTCGTTTAAAAAAAGGCACTTTTTTAACAAGAGGTACTTTTTTATGAAAACGTACTTTTTTAAGAAAAGGTTCTTTTTAATAAAATTCACTTTTTTAACAAAAGGAACATTTTTAACAAAAGGAAAATTTTTAACAAAAGGAACTTTTTTCTCATAAGGTACCTTTTTAACAAAAGGTACTTTTTTAACAGAAGGTACAATTTCAACAAAGGGGACTTTTTCAATAAAAGGCACGTTTTCAATAAAATATACTTTTGTAAAAAAAAGGTACTCGTTTAACAAAAGGCACTTTTGTAAGATGAGGTAATTTTTTATGAAAATGTACTTTTTTAAGAAAATTTACTTTTTCAAGAAAAGGTACTCTATAAGATTATGTACTTTTTAACAAAAGGTACTTTTTGATAACAGGGTACTCTTTTAAGAAAAGATACTTTTTAAGAAACTCCACTTTTTTAAAAAAGGTAATTTTATAATAAAAGGTATTTGTTTAAGAAAAGGTACTTTTTTTAACGAAAGGCACTTTTTAAACAAGAGGTAATTTTTCAACAAAATGCTATTTTTAACAAAAATGTACTTTTACAATAACAGGTACTTTTTTAACAACAGGCATTTCTTGAAGAAATTTGCTTTTTTAAAAAATTAACTTTTTTTAACAAAAGATACTTCTTAACAAAAGGTACAACAGAAGGTGCTTTTTAACAAAAGTTACTTTCTTAAGAAAACTTACTTTTTAAGAAAAGGTACTTTTTAATGAAAATGTACTTTTTTAAGAAAAGGTACTTTTTAAGAAAAGGTACTTTTTAAAAGGTACTTTTTAGCAAAAGGTCCTTATTTATCAAGGTACCTTTTGAACGAAATTTACTTTTTCGACAAGAGGTACTCTTTTTAACAAAAGGTACTTTTTTAAGAAAATGTACTTTTTTTAAAAAATTTGCTATTTTAATAATTTCACTTTTTTAAGAAGAATTTTTTAAGAAAAGGTACTTTTTGAACAACATGGACTTTCTTAACAGAAAGTACATTTTCTTAACAGAAAGTACATTTCTAACAAAAGATATTTTTTAAGAATATGTACTTTTTTAAGAAAAGATAGTTTTAAATAAACTGAACTTTTTTTAACAACGGGAACTTTTATAATAAAAGGTACTTTTTTTAATAAAATTACTTTTTTAACAAAAAGTACTGTTTAAATAAAAAGTTACTTTTTTAGCGAAAGGTACTTTTTTAAGAAAAGGTTCTTTGTGAAAAAGATGCTTTTTAACAAAAGCTACGTTTCAACAAAAGGTACTTTACGAAAATGTACTTTTTTTAAGAAAAGGTACTTTTTTAAGAAAAGGCACTTTTTAAGAAAAGGTACTTTTTCAAAAAAAGGTACTTTTTAGCAAAAGGTTCTTATTTATCATAAGGTACCTTTTGAACAAAATTAACTTTTTCGACAAGAGGTAATTTTTTTAACAAAAGGTACTTTTTTAAGAAAATTTAATTTTTTAAGAAAATTCGCCCCTTTAATAATTTCACTATTTAAGAAGTATTTATTAAGAAAAGGTACTTTTTTAACAAAAGGTACTTTCTATTACGAAAGTACGTTTTCTTAACAAAAAGTACATTTCTCATAAAAGGTATTTTTTTAAGAATATGCACTTTCTTAAGAAACTGAACTTTTTTTAAGAAAGGGAACTTTTATAATAAAAATTGTTTTTTAAGTTAAATTACTTTTTTAACAAAAAGTACTGTTTAAACAAGAAGTTACTCTTTTAGCAAAAGGTACTTTTTTAAGAAAACGTACTTGCTTAAGAAAGCTTACTTTTTTTAAATTTTACTTCTTTGTTTTTTTAAAAAAAGGTACTTTTTTTAGAAAAGGCTCTTTTTAAAAAAAGACGATTTTTTAACAAAAGTTACGTATTAACAAAAGGTGCTGTTTTAACAAAATTTAATTTTTTAAGAAAAAGTACTTTTTTAAAAAAATTTACTTTTTCTACAAAAATTTACGTTTAAGAAGTAATTTTTTTAAGAAAAAATAAAACTATTTTAACAAAATGTACTGTTAAAGAAAGACAAATTTTGCTAAAATTTTTTTTTTAAATTTCCCTTTTGAAAATATTTTGCTTTATTAAGCAAAAGGTATTTTTTAAAAAAGGTACTTTTAAAAAAGGTACTTCTTTAAGAAAAGGGGCTTCTTAAAAAATTATACTTTGTAATGTACTTTTTAAGAAAAGGTACTGTTATAAGAACACGCATTTGTTTAAGGAAAGTTACTTTTGTAAGAAAAGGTACTTTAAAAATCATTACATTTTTAATAAACTTCACTTTTTAAGAAAACGAATTTTATAAGAAAACAAGTTTTTATAAGAAAAGGTATTTTTTAAAGGAAGTGTACTTTTTGATTGAAAAGAACTTATTTAAGAAAAAATACATTTTTAAAAAAATTCATTTTTACAGAAAAGGTAGCTTTTTTAAAATAATAGGTTTTAAAAAAACATTGCAAAGGTACTTTTTATGAAAGGGTACTTCTTTAAGAAAATTAATTATAGGAAAAGTACTTTTTTAAGAAAAGGTACTTGTTTAAGAAAAAAAATTTTTTTTTTTTTTATTTTACTTAATTATTTTTTTAACAAAACGTACTTTTTTAAGAAAAAGTTCTTTTTAAGAAAAGATGCTTTTTAACAAAAGTTACGTTTTCAGAAAATTAAATTTTTTAAGAAGTACTTTCTTAAAAAAATTTACTTAATTTTCTGAAAAAAAATTACTTTTAAGAAGTAATTTTTTAAGTAAAGATACTTTTTTAACAAAATGCACAGAAAGTGCATTTTTAACAAAAGGTATTTTTTTTAAGAATATATACTTTCTTAAGAGAAGGTACTTTTTAAGAAACTGAACATTTTTTAGGAAAGGGAACTTTTATAATAAGAGGTACTTTTTTAAGTAAAATTATTTTTTTTAACAAAAGTACTGTTTAAACAAAAAGTTACTTTTTTAGCGAAAGTTACTTTTTTAAGAAAAGGTACTTGCTTAAGAAAACTTACTTTTTTTTAATTTTTTAACAAAAGGTACTTTTGTAAGGAAAGCTTATTTTTAAAAAAGGTGCTTTTTTAACAAAAGCTACTTCTTTAAGAAAAGATACTTTTTAAGAAAGGGTACTTTTTAAGAAAAGGTACTTTTTAAGAAAAGGTACTTTTTAAGAAAAGGTACTTTTTAAGAAAAGGTACTTTTTAAGAAAGGGTACTTTTTAAGAGAGGCAACTTTTTTATGAAAATGTATTTTTCTACGAAAAGTTACTTTTTTAAGAAAATGTACTATTTAGCAAAAGGTTCTTATTCATCATAGGTACCCTTTCAACAAAATTAACTTTTTCGACAAAAGGTAATTTTTTTAACAAAAGGTACTTTTTTAAGAAACTTTACTTTTTTAAGAAAAATTGCGTTTTTAATAATTTCACTTTTTTAAGAAGTATTTTTTAAAAAAGGTACTTTTTGACTGAGATCTATATGATAATTTGGATCTTATGGCAATTTATGTCCATTTCATAGGGGTCATTTGTATGGGGACTAGGTCTGAACATGGACCGAATTTCAATAATTTCAACAGCGTTCATCCTATGCCGATAAAAGCTTATACACCAAATTTCATCAAAATATATTCATATTTGCGACCTGTAGTTTGATTATAAGGTTTACATGGACACACAGACGGACGGACGGACAGACGGACGGACATCGCTATATTGACTCAGAAAGTGATTCTGAGTCGATCGGTATAATAAAGGATTTGTTTAAGTCACAAAGTCATTATACCCAAACCACATAGTGGTATAGGGTATAAAAAAGGTACTTTTGTAAGAAAATGTACTTTTTAAGAAGAGGTACAACATACTTTTATAAGAAAACGTATTTGTTTAAGGAAAGTTGCTTTTGAAAGAAAAAGTATTTTAAAAAATATTATATTTTTAATAAACTTCACTAAAGAAAACGTAATTTTATAAGAAAACGGAATTTTTTAAAAATAGGTACTTTTTAAGAAAAGGTACTTTTTTAAGAAAATTTACTTTTTTAGGGAAAGCAACTTTTTTAAAAAATTCTCTTTTTATGGATTTTTTTTCAAAAAATAGGTTTTAAAAAAAACATTGTAAAGATACTTTTTTATGAAAGGGTACTTCTTTAAGAAAATTAATTATAGGAAAAGGAACTTTTGTAGAAAAGCTGCAGTATGGCAAGCTACATTCCAATTTTCAGTTCCTAGCGCCAATGTCATACGGCATTAAAGAGTCAGTGATGTGTTTAACTATAAACTAAAAAGATAAAGGCTGATTTGAAACATAAATTAATAAAAACAATTAATTAAGTTCACCATTGAAACAATATATTGTCATTCTTTAAATAAACTTTAAATAATTTATTTTTAGAATCCAATTTACTTTATTTTCAAATTTTGTCTTCTTCATTAATCAACTACTATTTTTATTAAAACGGCAAACACCAACCAACATGTATAATGTGCCACAACAGCCCTTCATTCCAAGTCTTTTACTCTATTTTATTTGAATGCCATCATAAATCTGTTAATAAAACCTACACTTGCACTTAACGACAAACAAATCTATTTTTGCTACTTCATACAATAATTTATAGGCCAGAGGAGACTGCTCAGAAAAAAAGGATAACCTCTATTGAAATCGTTATATCACTGGATATTTAAATCCACTACAGTTCTATGTGTGTGTTCATTCGCTCAGCATGTGTGCGTAGTGCATAAATCCATAAAATAACCTCATAAAAGTGACCATAATTCACACATTTTTATTTTGCCATTTGCACAACTTAACTTAAAAAGTTGGTGGTTCAAGTTTGGTATGTTTTGATATCGTACGCCTAGGAATATGGTTTGTTATGCTCGTACATTATTTATGATTGCAGTAGGTTAATGTAAAAAACTGTAGAATATGTAAAACTTTTCTTTAGTTCAAAAGGCTGATTAATAACTTTTGTTGCAAATTATGTCATTCTGATCTAGTTGTTGTTGTTGTTGGTTAAATATGTGTGACTTCTTGATTTTTTTTTTTTTTTTTTTTTTTTTGAGAAATCATATCTTTCTATCAATCCCTCGCACAGTGGACCATTTGACGAGAAGGCGGTCAAAAATCTATAACTTTTGATTGGATTGGAATTTTGATATGCGGTTTTTTTTGGTTGGTAGGTGAGCCTTTAAGTTTTGCTATAAAACGTTATTCTCGACCGAAAATGGAAAAAGTTACTGAGGGTTTAAAATACATTTTCATTTGTAGTTGAATTTTAGTACAAAAGTGAAGTGTTAAAAGGTAAAAAAAGATTTTTTTTAATATAATGTCTTATTTTTTCAGTTAATTTTACAACTAATACTTTTTAATAATTTTTTAAGTTAATTTTTTCAGAAAATGCCAAACTTTGGCCCCCGTAAACTTTCTTGTCCTAATGTGCACAAGGGCCAAATGTTGTTTTTTTTTTTTTGTTTGAAAGATCCCGAGTTAAAATATAATTTATTAAGCAGCAAACGTAAAAATTACCTTATATTGGTTCAAGATAGAGAAGTTTCAATGAAAAAGTCGTATGTTTTTGCTTTAGTTAAATTTTTTTTTATTGTCTTTTTAAATATTTCTATATCAATTTTTATGGTAAATTTATGAAATACAACAATTTTTATTGTAAATTTACAAAATATATAAATTTTTAAATCAAGAAAAAATTTTAACTATATAAAAAAAAGTGTAACTTATTGTTAGTGTAATGAAAAAGTACTTTAAATCAACCAATTTTAGTAAAAATTTCTTCTAAATAGCCTTGATTTTCATCTTCTAGAAGTTGTTTAGCTTCTTCGTCTAATTCAATAGAGGTAGTTTTCCATTTTTGACGAATGTTGGACATATATGGATCTGAAGTGCACAACAAAATAGTGATAAGGTCTTCATAAGTACAAAATCTGAACATTTTCCTTGTGTTGTGCTCGCGAAAGAATCTGTAGTCTTTGTTTCTCTTTTCTTGCGCTTCTTCAGATGGATCTCCTATTGGTAGCATATTGTTTTGAATTATTTGTTCCCCATGGTACAAAATTTTATGAACTGTGGATGGCTTATATCTCCAAGAGTATTTTTCGTTATAAAGTATAGCTGTTTTATTGGCGTACTCTCCAATTTTTTTTTTGCATTTATCTTTCTGCTGCATGCTAGAACTTGTAATATGATTTTGAATCGTCTTATTAATTCATGATCTACACCTGTGATAGATGCTGCAGATTTCGGATCGGAAAAAAATCTCCTTGCAGTATTTCCATCATTTGTGTTTCCTTCCCCTTGTTTTGGTTGGTCGATTACGAGGCCTAGCTGTAGATATTTTTGTTGAATTTGTTTTCTTTTTTGCTTTCTTTTTTCTTCATTTTCTTTGTTTTTTCTCACTGTTTCGCCTAACGGACCAAATTCCAAATCATAACCCAATTTAAGAATATGCTCCATGAAACGTATTCTAGCATGAAGAGGAGACATTCCAAATTCGTAGGCTTCCTTAAAACTATCGTCTTTTGGTGGGGGTTGGCTTAATTGACTTGATGTCTTTTAGCATATAATGCAGCTAGACGTTGACTTTGTTCCAGTTAAAGCTTGTGCAACTTTTCCATCAATCATTGTGAGACACATTTTAAAATGTACTTCAAATGTCTTGGTCATCAAATTTAAATATTACTGGTTGAAGTTCCTAAATTTGATCTTTTATTTTTTGAACTTCTTCAGTTATGACATCTTTGGTTTCCTTTTTGAATGCAAATTTTATTGGTCTGCAATACTTTGTTGAAGAAGGAATTTCTGTTGCTCTACTAGTTGACGGCTCTAAGACGCTATACCTTTTTGTTAAGCGCAATGGAACGAAAGATACCATAAATAAATTAGCATCTGATGAATTTTCGGCATTAAATTGCTTGTATTGTTTCTGACCAGAGGATCCATCACATCCCCATTAGAAATTAAAGTAATGCTGCCATTACCAATTTTTTTTTTAAATGATCAGTATCAAGCGTATTTAGCAATCGTTCTGCAGTATGTTCAAGGAGATCTTGCAATTTTATTTCTGCTGATGTTGAAGTGACACTAATAGCAGATTGTGAAGGTAAGCATTCTTTTTTGGCAGAAACTAAATCTCGATACTCTGGAAAAATCCCACAATTCTTTACCTGTTATTTAAATTGTTTCCAATTTTGTCAGGTATTTAAACTATATAACTCTAATTCAGACTATTAATGTTTTTGAAAGATACCTATGGAAATGGACCTGTAACAATTAAGCGCATTATATCTCAATCCTTTTTTATAAGTATTTAACAACTCCTGACAACTGTACCGACACGCAAAAAAATACACCGCGGTGCACCGGTACGACCAACTTTTGTATTCATAACACTCAGACGGACGGACGGACATCGTTTAATCGACTCAGAAAGTGTTTTGTCCACATAGTGGACAACTTTTGTATTCATAAATTTTGCAGAAAATATCTAACCTTGGGTCAGAAAAATTTTTCTGGTGCACACGGGCAGAAACTGGCGGGTGTATAATGGGGTATAGGGGGGGGTTCGGCCTATAGAAGAGTGCAAGATTTTTTTTGACTGCTTTTGACTGGCAGGAGTTATGCTCTATTAAGTAGGAGATTTTCGGAAAATTTTGACCTTTTTTAAAAAAATTATTTTTTTAAATTTCGGAATGACTCAGTGATTTTACATTTTTAACATTAATAGTATGGAAGCCACAAAATTATACAAAGTTTATTTTGCTTCAAAATCTTTTAAATCAAAAAAGTTACAGTCATTCAAAAATAAAAATTTACAAAGAAATTTTTAATTTTAGCAAAATACTGAGAAAGCCCATTTTCGAAGACTCTGTTCGATGTGATATAGTTGAGATAGAGTCGCAATTTTTTGACGAATGGCCCCTATGAGTTCGACTTAAATTGCCATGACATCCAAATTATGATAAAGAACCCGGTCGAATTTGATTTATGTGTGTTTATTAGGCTTGTGAATCAGTTGTCTAAAAATAAACCTGCTGGACAGTTCGTAGTCATATCCCCTACATAAGCTGCTTTCCGATCTTCACTTAAATCTATCAAAAAACAATATAATTGCACATATTTTGCACAAACTTGGTTTGTACATGTTTAGCAAAAAATTTGTAGCTGTACCAGATATGATCAAGATCGGTCCATTTTTCGACTTAGTCCCCATATAAAAATCGTATCCGATATGTACTTTTTTATATCGGCAGGCAACAAATTTATAACAATACCACTCAAATTAGATTGATGCTTATTTTATATATCCAATTAATTGGACCTCAGACCGTTTCTCCAAATACGGTGTATAAAAGTTTAAATTTTAGGTGTACGAATACTTTTTCTAGCAAGTGTATGTGAAAATATTTTTTTTGTTGAAAAAAATACAAAATACTGCATGTAAATTTTAGAAACAAAAAAAAAACAAGTACGAAAATTATAGTCGGTCTAGACCGACTATACGATACCCTATACCATGGTTCAGAGACCCTACATCTTTGGTTCAACTAATTGGATATAGAAAATAAGCATAAACGAAATTTGAGTTGCATTGTTATTAATTTTTTTGGCTGCAGTTATGAAAAAAGTTAATATCGGGGGGCTATATTTATATGGGGCTAGGTCGAAAAATGGACCGATCCTGTCCGTATTTTGTAAAGTCACTTATATTTTGAAAAAATATATACAAAAAAAAAAATTGAGAAAAATCTGTGCAATATTTTTGTTTTCTGATAGACTTAAGTGAAGATCGGGAAGCAGCTCTATAGGGGGCCTATGACTAAGAATTGCCCCGGTAGGTGAGTAGGTAGCGTGGTCGCCTATCATGCGGGGGTCGTGGATTCGATTCCCACCAGAAAAATTAGAATCTGCAGACAAGCCACTCGGCTTCGCGGAACTAGGCATAAAAAAAATAATAAAAAAATCAATAAAAAACAAGTAAAAAAATTATAGTCGGTCTAGCCCGACTATACAATACCCTATACCATGGTTAAGATACCCTATCTCTTCGGTCCAACTAATTGGATATAGAAAATAAGCATAAATCAAATTTGAGTGGCATTTTTATTAATATTTTTCGCTGCAGATATGAAAAAGTTCATATCGGATACTATATTTATATGGGGACTAGGTCGAAAAATGGACCGATCATGACCATATTTGGCAAAGTCACTTATACTTTGAAAAAATATATACAAGCCAAATTTGAGAAAAATCTGTGCAATATTTTTGTTTTTTAATGGATTTAAGTGAAGATCGGGAAGCAGCTCTGTATGGGGTCTCTGACTAAGAATTTTCCTATAGGGATTATTTTTGAACTACTGATTAATGGATATAATAAACACATACAAACCCAAGTTGACTGAGATCTATACAATAATTTGGACCTTATGGCATTTTATGTCGATTTCATAGGTGTCATTTGTATGGGGACTAGGTCTGAACATGGACCGAATTTGACCAATTTCCTATGGCCGATAAAAGCTTATTCACAAAATTTTATCAAAATATATTCATATCTGTACTTTGATTACACGGTTTACATGGACACACAGACGGACAGACGGACGGACATCGCTAAATCGTCCGAAAGTGTTTCTGAGTTGATCGGTATAATAAAAGATGGGTCTAGGTCAAATATTTTTGTTGGTTACAAAAAAGCAGCACAAAGTCATTATATCCAAACAACGTAGTGGTATAGGGTATAAAAACAAAAATACAAATCATAAAATTTAGACTACGCTCGCACAACTTTCACAACTTGTGACCGAAGTTTTGTTCTACCGTTTTATCCCAATTTTGACCAAACGTATATTATTTGAAAGGTATTTCTTTTTAGCCGAGTTGCAGATTTACAGATTTTTAAATTTTTTTCTTTATTTTGATCAAATTGCATTTAAAGTTGCTACTAACACATACATAAAATTATACAATATGCTATGTGTGTGTTTATTAAATTTGTAAATGTGTTTGTAATAAAAATGAGTTTGTTTCTTGTGTTGATTTGTGAATTGGCTAAAATTGATTAGCATACCTTTAGGGTCCTTATTTAATGAAAAAATTAAATTTCCTAGAATTTGCACTCGAATTTCAAGGGCTGGAATCTGCTAGTATCATTTAAAGTTCCGTTACTTTTTTTTGTTTAAATTTATGTTCATTACAATACATGTGTGTGTTATTTGCGGTATTATTTATCATTTCCATTCAAAAGTTAATTAACAAACTAAAATTTTGCTGAGATTTTACCATTCTAAATTAACAAAATCCAATACTGTGCGAAGCTGTGTTTATTCAAATTTATTCAATTTTGCGCACAGCTTTCTTGTGTCCATATTTAGTCATAATTTCTGTCAATAATTTATTAATTTAACATTGACTTATTGGATTTGCAAATAACATAAAAATGTGGCAAAAAATTTGTAGGCCTAAAAATGGCAACAACAAATACTTATGAAAAATAGTCAAAGTTAACCAAAAAAAAATCCAGTTCTAATCCAGAAATTAACAATTAATAATAAAAATTAAAAAATTAACATTTTTTGTAAGAGAGCAACATGTCTTTTGCGCATGATACTGCTGTATGACGTCTGTACTCGTACATATTCTAGAATTTTAAAACTCTTACTAAACGTGTATTTTAATTTAAAGTAGACTACGAAACACAACAATATCGACACAAATGCCAAAATGATTTTCTTTTAGTCCGTATGCGGGCCTCAAGACATTTAGCATGATAATAATAACGAATCAATAAAATGACATGTTAGCGTAGAATATTTATTCTAAACAGAAGAAAAAATAAAGTATAACAAAATTTAAATAATATTCTACAGTTAAAATAGGGTTTGAATTTTCAACCAGCCAGTATGCAAATTAAAACTATCGTTTGAATATTTTATTTATTTTATTTTTTTTTTTTTTCTAGTATTTCAAAACTAAACTTGAACGTGCGGACAAGACCAGTGATGATGACCTTGGATTTCTTGGTTAATTCTCTTTAGACACATGTTTTATTACTTTTAATTTAATTTAATATCTCTGATTTAAACTGAAGACTTGTTTTTGAAAATTAACATTTTTATAGGTATTAAATATTTATTTATATAAATTGTTTAACTTTGCAGCAGATTTTACCGCACGGGTTTATAAGAATTGCGTTAATTTATCAAAGAGAACTAAATCATATTTATAAATATATTCTCAGCTTGTCAGTTCTGCCTGACTTAAAAACTTTATAGGGCTTATAGATCTCATTAAAAAATATTGATACAGTTCAGTCAATATGATGAATTTCGTTCTGAATAATTAATGAAATCTAAGAATTTTTCGCAAATTATTTTACTGAAGAGTTCTCGTAAAAGAGGAGGTGGGATACATGAATTTAGTCTTAATATAACAGCGGCAACGATGGAATTCCAAAAGGTAGTATTTTAAGTAAAGGTACTTTTTTAAGAAAAGATCCTTTATTAAGAACATGCTCTTTTTAAAAAAAAATTTACTTTTTAAGAAACGGTACTTTTTCAGAAAAGTTACTTTTTTAAATAAAATCTACTCTTTTAAAAAAATGTGCATTTTAAGAAAATCTACTTTTTTAGGAAATTTTAGTTTTTTATGAATAGTTATCAATTTTTTTAAAATAATCTACTATTTCTAGAATGTGTTTTTTTAGGAAAAGATACTTTTTTAATCCATCTAACTTTTTCGTGGCAAAGCGCTTTTTTAAGAAAGGGCACATCTTCAAGAAAATTTACTTTTTGATGTGTAAACATCAATAGCGCAGCGTGGTAAATTTCTATTTCACAATACAATCACAAAAACAGCGCAACATATGAGCCGTAAGACAAAATCGATGTGACTAATGATTGTATTGGTGAAGAAATTATGATATGTAATAACCGGTTTGAAAATGAAAAATAAAAAATTAAAAATGAAAAATAAAAAATTAAAAATAAAAAATGAAATATAAAACATGAAAAATAAAAATGTGTAAAAATGAAAAATAAAAAATGAGAAATGAAAAATAAAAAATAAAAATTAAAAATAAAAAACGAAAAAAAGTGCAAAATACAAAATGAAATATGAAAAATGAAAAATAAAAAATTAAAAATTAAAAATTAAAAATTAAAAATTAAAAATTAAAAATTAAAAATTAAAAATTAAAAATTCAAAATTCAAAATTCAAAATTCAAAATTCAAAATTCAAAATTCAAAATTCAAAATTCAAAATTCAAAATTCAAAATTCAAAATTCAAAATTCAAAATTCAAAATCCAAAATTCAAAATTCAAAATTCAAAATTAAAAATTACAAATTGAAAATTATAAATTAAAAATTAAAAATTAAAAATTAAAAATTAAAAAATAAAAATTAAAAATTAAAAATTAAAAATTAAAAATTGAAAATTAAAAATTAAAAATTAAAAATTAAAAATTAAAAATTAAAAATCAAAAATTAAAAATTAAAAATTAAAAATTAAAAATTAAAAATTAAAAATTAAAAATTAAAAATTAAAAATTAAAAATTAAAAATTAAAAATTAAAAATTAAAAATTAAAAATTAAAAATTAAGAATTAAAAATTAAAAATTAAAAATTAAAAATTAAAAATTAAAAATTAAAAATTAAAAATTAAAAATTAAAAATTAAAAATTAAAAATTAAAAATTAAAAATTAAAAATTAAAAATTAAAAATTAAAAATTAAAAATTAAAAATTAAAAATTAAAAATTAAAAATTAAAAATTAAAAATTAAAAATTAAAAATTAAAAATTAAAAATTAAAAATTAAAAATTAAAAATTAAAAATTAAAAATTAAAAATTAAAAATTAAAAATTAAAAATTAAAAATTAAAAATTAAAAATTAAAAATTAAAAATTAAAAATTAAAAATTAAAAATTAAAAATTAAAAATTAAAAATTAAAAATTAAAAATTAAAAATTAAAAATTAAAAATTAAACATTAAAAATTAAAAATGAAAACTGAAAAATAAAAAATTAAAAAAGAAAAATAAAAAATGAAAAATGAGAAATAAAAAATGTAAATTGAGAAATAAAATAAGAAATAAATAGTGAAAAATGGAAAATAAAAAATAAAAAATTAAAAATTAAAAATTAAAAAATAAAAATTAAAAATTAAAAATTAAAAATTAAAAATTAAAAATTAAAAATTAAAAATTAAAAATTAAAAATTAAAAATTAAAAATTAAAAATTAAAAATTAAAAATTAAAAATTAAAAATTAAAAATTAAAAATTAGAAATTAAAAATTAAAAATAAAAAATTAAAAATGAAAAATAAAAAATGAAAATGAAAAACGAAAAACGAAACCATAAATTAAAAAAAAAATTAAAAATGAAAAATTAAATTTTTTTTTTGTAAATTGTTATTTGACAAAAATGAAAAATAAAAAAATTCCAAATGAAAAATAAAAAATTAAAAATAAGAAATGAAAAGTAAAAATTAAAAATTAAAATTGAGAATTAAAAAATGAAAAATAAATAGTGAAAAATGAAAAATAAAAAATTAAAAATGAAAAATGAATTTTTTTTTTTTTGTTAAATTGTTGTTTGGCAAAAATGAAAAATAATAATGAAAAATAAAAAATTTTAAATGAAAAATAAAAAATTAAAACTAAAAAATGAAAAGTGAAAAATAAAAAATAAAAAATTAAAAATGAAAAGTGAAAAAAAATGAAAAATGAGAAACAAAAAATGAAAAGTGAAAAACGAAAAGCGAAAAGTGATAAATTAAAAATGCAAAACGACAAATGAAAAATAAAAAATTAAACTTAAAAAATTAAAAATAAAAAATTAAAAATAAAAAATGAAAAATAAAAAATGAAAAATAAAAATGAAAAATAAAAAATAAAAAATTAAAAATAAAAATTAAAAATTAAAAATAAATAATGGAAAATGAAAAATAAATAGAGAAAAATAAAAAATGAAAAATGAAAAATAAAAAATGAAAAACTAAAAATGAAAAATAAAAAATTAAAAACGAAAAACTAAAAATTAACCTGATGAAATTATAAATAATAATAAATATTTGTATATTAGCAGAGCACCTGCAGTTGATTACTATAAGTGGTCTTTAGCCCTTATTATGAGTTGCATTCGATGTTCGATCTTCGCTGGCTATCGAACATTGAGCAACGAATGTCAAATTCGTAATATGAACTGACAGCACAGTTGAAACTTTTGTTGTACAACGAATTTTCAGTATGGCAGATTGTAAAACTTATTGAAAATGGAAGTATATGTCAATTTGTTTTTTTTTTACAATAAGTATTTATCTTCATCAGACGAATGATCGAACCTTAATTCAGTCGTGGTCATGTGAATTAATAAATAATTCAATTTTTTCTTTTCAAAATTTGTAAACAAAAAATATTTATTAATGGTGCCAGCTGTTAAATATGTATATACTATGTGAATAATCCAATTGAGTAAAATTCACAATAGCGCTATTTTTATCTAATTTGCGCCATAATACCGAATGAAAATTCGTATCATCAGTTAATTCGACCACAATCGAAAATCGAAAGTTGTTTATAATAGCCACCTTTAATTACTAGATGTTTACACATCTCCCCTGTGATCGGACCCACAAGATTTTTTTTTAGTTTACTGTTTTAAAAAATGGTACTTGTTAATAAAAAAAGGCACTTTTTTAAGAAAAAGTTATTTCTTAAGAAAAGGTACTTTATAAGTAAAGGTACTTTGTTTAATAAAAAGTATCATACTTTTTACAAAATGTTATTTCTTCTAATATAATTTACTTTTTTCATAATAGGTACTTTTTTAATAAGGTGTACTTTTATAATAAATGGAACTTTTTTACTTTTTGAAAAAAATTTACTTTTTAAAGAAAATGTACTCTCTTAAGGCACTTTTTTAAGAAATGATACCTTGTTAACAAAAGGTACTTTTTCAGAAAAAGTACTTTTTTAAGAAAGCGGAATTTTTCATAAAATGTTACTATTTAAAAGAAAATCTACTTTAAAAAAAAGTGAATTTTAAGAAAAGGTAATTTTTAAGAAAATTAAAAGGCATCAATTTTTGTAAAATAATTTGTTTTTTAGGAAAAGATACTTTTTTAATCCATTTTACTTTTTCGTGGCAAGGCACTGTTTTAAGAAAGGGTACTTCTTTAAGAATTTTAACTTTTTTTTAATTTACTTTTTTTAAAAAATGTACTTGTTAAAAAAGGCAGTTTTTTAAGAAATAGTTATTTGTTTAGAAAAGGTACTTTATAAGTAAAGGTACTTTGTTAGATAAAAAGTATAATACTTTTTTTTAAAAAATCGTATTTCTTTTAATATACTTACTTTTTTCATAAAAGGTACTCTTATAATAAATGGAACTTATTGAAGCAAATGTACTTTTTTAAGAGAAGGTACGTTTTTAAGAAAAAGTTTATTTCTGAGAAAATTTACTTATTTAAGCAGTTACTGTTCCGTTTTCAGAAGGTATTTTTTAAGAAATTGTACTTTTTTAAGAAAATTTACTTTTTAAAGAACAGTGTCTTTTTAAAGAAAATGCACCTTCTTAAGAAAAGGCAACTTTTTACAGAAAATATAGTTTTTTAAGAAACGGTACTTTTCTAAGAAAAATCACTTTTTACAGAAAATATAATTTTTTAAGAAACGGTACATTTTTAAGAAAAATCACTTTTTAATGTACTTGTTCAAGATCCTTTTTTAAGAAAAGATACTTGTTTAAAATTGATACTTTTTTATGAAAAGGTACTTTTTTAGAAAAGGTACTTTTTTAAGAAAAGATACTTTTTTAAGAAATTGTGATCTTGGAAATAAAAGTTACTTTATTTAGAAGTAAATATACTTTTTAAAGAAAATTTACTTTTGTAAGAAAATGTACTTTTTAATAATATTTACTTTTTAAGAAAACCTACCTAAACAAAAAGTTATATTTTAAAAAAGTATTTTTTTTAAGGAAATGTGTATTTTAAGAAAATGTACTTCCTTAAGAAGTACGTGCACTTTTTTTGAGAAAATTCACTTTTTTAAGAAAATGTACTTTTTTAAGCAGGAAATGTACTTTTTTAAGAAGAGGTAGTCTTTAAGTAAAGCTCTTTATTTAGCAAAAGTGTTTGTTTAGGAAAACGTACTTTTATTTAAAAGCTACAAAGAAAATGTAATTTTTTTAGAAAAAGTATCATATATTTTTAAGTAAAGGTACTTAATAACGTACTTTATTAAGAAATGAGCTTGCTTAAAACAAGTACTTTTTGAAAGAAATATAATTTTTTGACGAAAGGTACTTCTTTAAGAAAAAGTAATTTCTTAAGAAGAGGTACCATTTTAAGAAAAGGTACTTTTTTAAGCAGGAAATGTACTTTTTTAAGAAAATGTAGTTTTTAAGTAGAGCTCTTTATCTAGGAAAAGTGTTTGTTCAGGAAAACGTACTTTTATTTAAAAGCTAAAAAGAAAATATAATTTTTTTAGAAAAAGTATCATATATTTAAGTAAAGGTACTTAATAACGTATTTTATTAGGAAATGAGCTTGTTCAAAAGAAGTACTTTTTGAAAGAAATATAATTTTTTGACGAAAGGTACTTCTTTAAGAAAAGGTACTTTTGGAAGAAATGGTGTGATTTTAAAAACGGTGATTTTTTAACAAAATGTACTTTTTCAATAAAATTTAAGTTTTTAGGAAAATGTACTTCTTTAAGAAAATGTACTTTTTACAGAAAAGTTTCTTGTTGTGAAAAGTTAATTTTTAAGACAAGGTGATTTTTTAAGAAAAGTTAGTTTTTTAAGAAAAAGTACTTTTTTAAGAAAAGGTACTTATTTAAGAAAAGGTACTTTTTTAATAAAATATATGTTTTTAAGAAAATGTACTTTTTAAATAAAATGTACTTTTTATATAAAATGTACTTTTTAAATAAAATGTACTTTTTATATAAAATATACTTTTTAAATAAAATGTACTTTTTAAAGAAAATGTACTTTTTAAAGAAAATGTACTTTTTTAAGAAAATGTACTTTTTACAGAAAAGTTTCTTTTTGTGAAAAGTTAATTTTTAAGACAAGGTAATTTTTTAAGAAAAGGTACTTTTTTAAGAAAAGGTACTTTTCTAGTGAAAGATATTTTTTAATGAATGTTACATTTAAATTAAATGATACTTTTAAAAAAAATTATTTTTAAGAAAAGGTACCTTTTTAAAAAGAGTACTGTGAGATTCTACTTTGCCTACTGCGACCAAGCACATACCTGACAATATTATTTTACGTTACGTTAGCCTTTTTGAACTTAACGTATCACAGCTAGCTAATAGTTCACATCCGCACATCCAGTCTAACTTCTTGTTGAAAATAACACCTAGACTTTTGAGAGTTTCATCTAGCACGACAACAAAATTTCCTATTAGAATCGGTGGTAAAACTGTTAAAGACTCTATTTTTCTGTGCATTTATGGAAAGTCCGTTAGCCGATGCCCATTTTTTTGTAGTACCTAGATCCTAATTAAAAAAGGTACTTTTTTAAAAATGGGTACTTTTTAAAGGCATTTTTTAAAAGGCCACTTTTAAATAAGAGTACTATAAAAATTTTGCTTTTTTAGAGATTATTTTTCTTTCATACTGGAGATTTTCATTATTATATTGTGAAAACGATAAAAAAAAAAACTATGTGGCAATACTTCCTTAGGTTAGTGTGGCACGTGCAGTACGTACACACATACTCTCATGAATCAAAGCCGAAAACTATACAATTATAAGAAGAAACACAACAAATGCATTGAACATTTTAATTTTTTTAAGAGTTTTTTCACATTTTCAATGATATTTTGTGACCATTTGGACCGATATTTTTTTTATTTTAAATAGCAACTTCTCTAAATAGAAAAACGAATAGAAAATCTTAGGTAGTGATCCCCTCAGACAGACGGACAGACGGTCATCGGAAAATCAACTTCCCTTGTTATAAGGATCAATAAAATTTATTTATGTAACATTTAAATGTAACTAGCAGATTCCAGCCCTCGAAATTCGAGTGCAAATTCTAGGAAATTTTATTTTTTCATTAAATAAAGACCCTAAAGGTATGCTAATCAATTATAGCCAATTCAAACTCATTTTATTACACACAGTAACAAATTTAATAAGCACACACATAGCATTGTATAATTTTATGTATGTGTAAGTAGCAACTTTAAATGCAATTTACTCAAAATAAAGGAAAAAATTTAAAAATCTGTAAATCTGCAAAATGGCTTAAGAGAAATACCTTTCAAATAATATACGTTTGGCCATAACCGGGATAAAACAGTAGAACAAAACATCGGTCACAAGAAATCGCCTAGCCTATTAATATTAGAGATGTGTTTTGAACAATTAAATTCTGAAATTATAAAAAAAGTTTTAATTTTTATACGATGGGAAATTTTACAATTTAATTGTTCAAAAGGTTATTAATTTACAGTTTAATTTGTATACTGTATACCCAATGTCCCAAAAAAAATATTTTCATAGTCTCAATATAAACCCTTATCTTATCACAAATATATATATATTTTTACGATTAACTATATATAAATATATGAAAAAATATAAATAAATTTTAAAATTAGACCTACGTAGTAGAGCGAAATATAACATGGATTCAGACTCAGCTACCACCCATTATCCTAAGTACTCATTTTCAATTCTGTTCATTTGTATAACAGTGTAATTAATCATATTGCTCATGCAACATGTTCTTCTACACAAAGGACTCTTTCGAGATAAACCCTTTTTAATCTTCTTAGGTTAGGTTTAATATTTCATAATAATATTGTTGTTTGGTTTGCAAACATTTACCAGATATGTTACGAGATTATTTCATTAAAAACGTAAATAAAATTTTAACACATTTTATAGTACAACCATACATCATATTCATCATTGATTTGTTTCGGTTGCTGTTGTTGTTCTTACAGAAGAATATGATAATGCTGGTGTGATTGTGTAAACATACAAAACATTAATTGTACGAATAATTCATGTTCAAGGACAAATATAATGTTTGTCTGGAACTGAACTCACATCCACATTCATATACGAGTATTCATTTGAGGCGACCTAACACAACAATAAGCAGCACCTTATTTTCGACTATACATTTGCTACAGATGCAACATGTGGCAAAGATTGCCCTGTGTGTACACGATGGATCAGTGTAAAGTTAACAGACATTGCTGTTAACTGCTGGCCAAGAAGTTGTAAAGTGTCAACACAAAACGATAGGAAGCCCAATGTGAGAATATTTACGATCATAAACCAAAAAATGAATAATGATGATGTTGCTGCTAAGGTGGCAATAGTGCACAAAACATTTATTTATTGGTTGTTACGCACAATAGCAGCCAACGGAAAGTTCACCAACCATAGCAGCCATCAAAGCTGCCAACTTATGTTATGAAAAAATGGCTAAATTAAAAATATATATATGAAACTTTGTAATCTATTCTGGAAAATCTGATATTTCTAACATTTTAATAGCGATTGTTTTTAAACCGCTCACACCTTGGCGGAATTGACGAACTGCTGAAAAATATAATGCACAAAAAGTGAGTGAATGATTTGTAAGTACTATATCACCACTTTAAAAAAAATAAAAAAAAAATAAAAAAATCGCTAAGGAAAATTTCGAGATATGGCGATTTGAGCGATTTTTTGCGAAGACTTTTTTATTTTTTTGAAATTTGTTTGTTTTGGTTTGGTTTTGTTTTGGGCTTGAAAATACTTAATAAACCCTCGGAAAAAAATTGTTTTTGTGTTACTGCCATTTTTTTGTATATTGTTTTTTTTCGCAATTAAGGCACTTCCACTACGTATTTATATTGGAATAACGAATTTTTATTAACCTGCTTTAAGAAGGCTGAAACAGGTATATATGCCCCTTAACAGATGCGTCAATTTATAAATACCTTGCAGTAAAATTGTGGAAACAATTTTTGAACCGTTTTCAAGTTATTCCAATATACGTAGTGTAAGTGCCTTAATTTTGAACTTAACGGTATATCGCGTAAAGTCGAGCAGATAGAAAAAAACCAAGTGCAGATGTGGATTAACGTCCCAAATAAACTTAAAAACAACATTCAGTTCTTAATCAACAAGACAATATTACATATGTAAATAGAACAGCAGCAAACACACACATATTAAATAAATATTATTTTTGTATGGAAATCGCGATCTTTATCAATTCAGTTTTCTAAGTAAATTGTGAATAAAATCAAAAGATGCGCACCGATTACAATGAAATAAAGCTCATTTCATTCGAAATATGTTTATCTAAATGATTTTAGACCAAAACTGTGATTTTTGTCACAATTTTATTTTTTATCAATTTTTAACAAACAAAAAAAAAAATTTTTTTTTAAATCGATATTTTTTTCAAAACTTCAACGATATCTCTGAAACTACCCGGAAAATTTAAAACCAATTAAAGCCAGACTTAAAGATAATATTGTTGGCAAATTCTAGATTTTCTTTAACTGAATATGGTGAACCGTTTTCAAGTTATTCCAATATACGTAGTGAAGTGAAGTGCCTTAATTTTGAACATAACGCTATATCGCGAAAAGTCGAGCTGATAGTAAAAAACCAAGTGCAGATTTGAAATCAACGACCTCAAATTAGTAACAAATTTATACAAACTTACAACCAACACAAAAAAAGTTCAGTTTTGGTTCCTTGTGTTATTATACATAACTAGCAGATTCCAGCGCTAGAAATTCGAGTCCAATTTCTAGGCAACTTTATTTCCTAACTTAGCCAATTCACAAACCAACATTTTTTTTGGTTTATTATCATTGTGAGTGAAGATAACAAAATCACTGACAAACACAATAACAAATTAAATAAAACACACATAGCATATGTATAATTTTATGTATGTGTTAGTAGCAACTTTAAATGCAATTTACTCAAAATAAAGGAAAAAATTTAAAAATCTGGAAATGTGGAAAACAGCTAAAAAGAAATACCTTTCAAATAATATACGATTGGTCAAAATTGGGATAAAACGGTAGAACAAAACATTGGTCACAATGAATCGCCTAGCCTATTAATGAATCGCCTAGCCTATTTTCCAATTAATTTTATATTTAAATTAATAATAAATAAATTATTTATTATTTGCATGGGAGGTGTCCCGCCCACTGGTAGGATCCCTCCCACTTTTAGGTCACCCACCAACACTAATATGTTCAGGAGTTTGTAGGCTTTCACTAATATAGTACATACTACATGTCCTTATTATGTACTTAAATTTTGTTATAAAATCAATTCCAGTTTGGGACCGTGGAGTGAACTGGCATCTAAATATGTGCACCAGATTTCAAGACAACATGGATCAAACCTTTAAAAGAGCTGTTTGTGAACACAATTCGCTATATAAATTCGCTAACTAAAAAAAAAAAAAAAACAAAAAACATATTTTAAATAAAAATAAAAAGAAAACTATATTATTAAAGAAATTAATTAAAAAAAAAAAAAAACAATTTTAAATGAACATCAAACTAACAAAATAAAAAATGGCCGTTATTCGAAAACCGCACAAACGATTTTTTAAAATGTTTTTTTTTTCGAAATAAATTCCGGAGATCCCAAAATCATATATTTTATCAGACTTAAAAAAAAAACACTCACTGAATAAAAAACTCGTACATGTACATGTAAACAAACATAGCTCAGAGCAACAAACACATATTTTTATTTTGATATCAATTATGTGTGTTTCTAAATTTTGTACGATGCCGAACAAATCATGACTGTGTTTAGTTTTAATATTTCGTTAGGTACACGAACATGTTTCTATCACGTATTTTTTGTATCGAACACACATAAGTTCGTGTTCTTGCACGTGTACTGCTAAAAAAAACAGAACATGTTCTACAACGCGTACATCTAAAAATTAAAACATTATCCACTCGCGATCGGAAAAATCTGATACTCCCCTATAAAAACGACAACAATTGTTTCAACCAAATTTATTTAAAAAATTTAAAATAATTTATTAGCAGTTATAAAAAAAAATAAATAATATTAATAAAGATGATAATAAAAATAAAAAAATAAAATTATAAACATATAAAATTTCTTTGTTTTCTATTTCATACTATCTTTTTATTTATATATTTTTTTTTTTTTATTAAATTTTTATTTTTATTTTTTTATAACTTTTAATGAATTATTTTAGATTTTTTTAATAAATTTGCTTAAAACAATTGTTGTCGCTATAGTAGGGGTGTATCAGATTTTTCCGATCGCGATTGCATAATGTTTTAATTTTTAGACGTAGGCGTTCAAGAACATGTCCTGTTTTTTAGCAGTACACGTACAAGAACTCGAACTTAAAATAAAACTACACTCGAATCTGTGTGGTTTATGTGTGTTCGAAATAAAAAAATACGTGATAGAAACATGTTCGCGTACATAAATATATGGGGGATTTCATGTCAAGTGCACCAACTTTTGAAACCGATGTCTTCCGATCGGGATGAAATTTGCACCAAGGTTAGTCCTATTGGATAGTAGTTCAACAAGATCGGTCCAGATCTCTCTGAGTTAGAGGGGATCAAAATTTGACATTTTGGACAAACAGGTGTTTCTTCTAATCCATGTAAATTAATACCCAATGTTCTTAGAAAATTTTCTCCTAAAGAGTTTAGATAGCTATTTATTCAATATTTCGGAAAAAAATACTTAAAAAAAAAAATTTGTAGACTTTTTTTTGCAAAATTAAAGCATTTTTTGCCTTTTTTTTCAAAAAGGGCATTTTTTTTTTTTTTTTTTTTTTTTTTCATAAGAAAGCTTAGGATTTTTCCTTTAAGAGCTTTTTGGTCGCTTAGTGGGATGGGAGTGGGATATCTATCAAAATAAATGTTTTGTAACTCAAGACAACGGTTTTTCAATTTTTCACAAATGCACTATTTTGAATTTTTTCCTATTTGTGTGTAAAACCTTACAAATAAAACATATACTGAGAAACTAGACAAACTAAACTTTCCGAAGGTATATAACATACCTAACTAATATTTTATACCCTCGATACTGTAATACCCAGAATATGTTAACCTCAGGAAAAAAATCGCTTTTTTTCTACAGAAATGTTGAAAAATTATTATTTTTTATTTATTTTTAATAATAATTAAATTAATGTATAATAATAATAATATTAAAAATAAAAAGATAAATAATTTATTAAAATTTAATCTTAATTGCATTAGATCCATTTATATCATAACTATTTTTATACTTAATTTATTGTAGCTTATGAAGTATTTAAGTCTTTTAAATTTTTAAATACCCAGTCTTTCATCCAGCTTTTTTGTCGCCTTTATTTACTGCGTTTTTTTGTCAATCCTTTCTTGGCGTTACTAGGTTCAGATGTTGATTTCGCTGCTGGTTTATTTGTTGTCTTTGGAAAGAAATCGCATTGAATAGAGGCAGAAAACTTTTTCAACTTGGGTCTTCCATGGACAAGCGGTATAAAAGCATGGTATTGAGCGGTGCCATCGATTGCTACCGCAGCATCGAATCTGCTCTTCAGTGTTTTCAATGTTTCCTGATGATCCTCTTTGCTATTAAAAACTATTTTCGTTTCTTTACAACAACTCTTTGCCCAATGGAATTAAGCAGTCGCATCTAAGATGCGATCTTGATGAGAGCACTGGAGGCTATACTTCGCTGCATTTCTTTTAAGGTTTGCTCCAATACCATTACATGCTCCTTTACCATGAGCAGTAGGATGAAAATGCCACTCAGCTGGCATTCCAAAATCTTTTTCGTGGGCCATAAGATTTGCCAAGTTACTTTTGTTTTTAACATGTTGACGAGCTCCGTCCGAAACGTAGTAGGTATACCTTCTTTACTGTAAATTTAGATTTTAGAAATTTTAGTATTCTCTTCTGGTACTCATAAACTGCAACGGTATCATGTTTTAAATCGTAGGATATGATTGCCATACTTTTGTGTTCCAGTTTTTCATCTTTCATGTAGTAAATAACTATTGTGAATATAGTTGCTTGGTCGTTATTGAAGTCGAATGCTTGTATGGCATCCTGAAGAACATATTTATAGTTTTCTGCGAAATCATATGAAATAACGAATTCACCAGACTTCAAATGTATCTTCAAATCCTTGAAGAATGACTATTGCTCTTTAACTAAAAAGTCATGGGTTCTCAAGTTTAGCAATCCTGTACACATTTCTTCCACAAAATCATCCACATTTAAAATGATTGTTTTCAATGTGCATCTATCAGTCTGAATCCAAGAATCAAATTTGACCTCCTCTATATATTCTCGATCTAAAGAGTTGATTAAATTTTCCTTGATAAATGTGGTTTTCGGGCAATTGGTACATTCACCTAAGTGGCAAGAAGTTGTTGCATTATGACACATAGTCAATTTAAGGCAATCGCGGTAATCGTGTAAATCTTCTGCCGAATCATCTATTAAATACTTTAAGTAGATTTCGTTCAACATCAGTTTAAGATTTTCATGGTAAATGCAAACGCATACTGTATGAGTTCCGCTAATTTCTGCCAAAACGCAATGTTTTGGCCTCATTTGGGTTAATTTCGTGAAGCCAATTCTAACATCCTCGTGTTCAGATTGAAATGTGCAAATAACTCTATCAGGTTACAGATAACCATTATCTTCTGTTATGTTGTGAAGGTATGTTACATACCTTCGGAAAGGTTAATTTGTCTAGTTTCTCAGTATAAGTTTTATTTGTAAGGTTTTACACACAAATAGGAAAAAATTCAAAATAGTGCATTTGTGAAAAATTGAAAAACCGTTGTCTTGAGTTACAAAACATTTATTTTGATAGATATCCCTCTCCCATCCCACTAAGCGACCAAAAAACTCTCAAAGGAAAAATCCTAAGCTTTCTTAAGAAAAAAAAAAAAAAAAAAAATGCCCTTTTTGAAAAAAAGGCAAAAAAAATGCTTTAATTTAGCAAAAAAAAAAAGTCTAAAAAAAAAATTTTTTTTTTTGAAGTATTTTTTCCGAAATATTGAATAAATACCTATCTAAACTCTTTAGGAGAAAATTTTCTAAGAACAATAGGTAATAAGTTACATGGATGAGAAGAAACACCTGTTTGGCCAAAATGTCAAATTTTGATCCCCTCTAACTCAGAGAGATCTGGACCGATCTTATTGAAAAATTGTGTCTAAACTACTATCCAATAGGACTAACCTTGGTGCAAATTTCATCCCGATCGGAAGACATCGGTTTCAAAAGTTGGTGCACTTGACATGTAATCCTCCATATATTAAAACGAACACAGCCATGATTGTGTTCGGCACCGTAAAAAATTTAGAAACACACGTAATTGATATGAAAATAAAAATAGGTGTTGGCTGCTTTAGAACAGAACATTGTGTGTTTGATGTGTGTATTTTCTAAACCTTGTATTTTATTGATCCTTAAAAGTCCCTTTTTATGTTCAAAACACGTTTAATTTTCCAATTATAAGCATTTGAATTAACTTTTTGATTGTATTTATATACATATATATTTTGTATATATAAAATTATTCAAATTAATTTATTTAAGACATTAAATTGTATATTCTAACCCTGAACTATATTGTAAACCCTTAAATGAACTCTCCAATGTAATGTTTTTGTTTTGCAAAATCATTCTCTTTATTCTCGTCATCTTAACGATCAACTTGTTCTAGCACATAAATCATTTAATTTCTCATTCTAATAATCAACCGGGTTGACCTTGATCAAAGTTAAATTTATACCTAAATTTAATCTAAAGGTAACAAAGTACCTTTCTTAAAAAAGTACCTTTCTTAAAAAAGTACCTTTCTTAAAAAAGTACCTTTCTTAAAAAAGTACCTTTCTTAAAAAAGTACCTTTCTTAAAAAAGTACTTTTCTTAAAAAAGTACCTTTCTTAAAAAAGTACCTTTCTTAAAAAAGTACCTTTCTTAAAAAGTACCTTTCTTAAAAAAGTACCTTTCTTAAAAAAGTACCTTTCTTAAAAAAGTACTTTTCTTAAAAAAGTACCTTTCTTAAAAAAGTACCTTTCTTAAAAAAGTACATTCGCTTAATAAAGTACTTTTATTTAAAAATGCACTGTTTCTTAATAAAGTACCCTTTTTTAAAAAATATTTCTTACAAATTACCTTTTGTTCTTTAAATACCTTCTTAAAAAAAGTACTCTTATTTTAAAACTGCATTTAAAAAAAAAAGGAAATTTATTTTAAAAAGTACATAATATAAAAAAGTACATTTTCTTTTGAAATATTGATTTTGAAAATAAACGTACACCCCGATCGGCTCTAAATCACTTTTTATCTATTTAATGGCGTTCGTTCGGCCGTTTGTCAGTACACGTAAATCTGATATGTAAACTAAATAAATGTCGCAATTATACAAACTAGCAGATTCCAGCGCTCGAAATTCGAGTGCAAATTCTAGGCAACTTTTTTTCAACTTAGCCAATTAACAAACCAACACTTTTTTGGTTTATTATTATTGTGAATGAAGATAGCAAACACATTAACAAATTTAATAAATCACATATAGCATATGTATAATTTTATGTATGTGTTAATAGCAACTTTAAATGCAATTTACTCAAAATAAAGGCAAAAGTATAAAAATCTGTAAGTCTGGTGAACAGCTAAAAAGAAATACCTTTCAAAAAATGTACGTTTTGTCAAAATCAGGATAAAACGGTAAAACAAAACATCGGTCACAAGAAATCGACTATCCTATTAATAGTATGTATAGATAACTAATTTGATAAAATTGGGTATAAAAGCTATTACCGGTTATATTTTGAAGTGACTCTAATTTATTAGTTGTTTTTATACCCTATACCACTTTGTGGTTTGGGTATAATAAGTTTGTGCTGTGCTTTTATTATACGGATCGACTTAGAATCACTTTCTGAGCCGATTTAGCGATGTCCGTCCGTCCGTCCGTCTGTCCGTCTTTATGTCCATGTAAACCTTGTACAAACTGGAGGTCGCAAATATTTATATTTCGATGAAATTTGAAATATAAGCTTTTCTCGGCCCTAGGATGAACGCTATTGAAATTGATGAAATTCCTAATCCCCATACGAATGACCCCTATGAAATCGACATAAATTGCCATAAGATCCAAATTATCATATAGATCTCAGTCAAATTGGGTTTGTATGTGTTTATTATATCCATTAATCAGTAGTCCAAATAAAATCCCTATAGGACAATTCTTAGTCATAGGCCCCGTATAGAGCTGCTTCCCGATCTTCACTTAAATCTATCCAAAGTCAAAAACATTGCACAGATTTTTCTAAAATTTTTTCAAAATATAAGTGACTTTACCAAATATGGCCAGGATTTGTCCATTTTTCGACCTAGTCCCCATATAAATATAGCACCCGATATGAACTTTTTCTTATCTGCAGCCAAAAAAATTAATAACAATGACACTCAAATTTGGTTTATGCTTATTTTCTATATCCAATTAGTTGGACCGAAGAGATAGGTTCTCTAAATCATGATATAGGGTATCGTATAGTCGGTCTAGACCGACTCTAATTTTCTTACTTGTTTTCTTTTAATAAATGTATCCTTAAATTAACATATTGCAAGCTAATTCAGATAAAAATATTTTAAAATTTGCTTTGTTTCAATATTAATATTCGGACAAATTTAGCAAAGAATCATTTGAAATTTTTTTGAATTATCAAATGACGCTCTCAAAACATTCTGATAGGGATCAAACTTTGGGTATTATAACAGCGGCTGTGTTAAATAAGGAATTTCGTTGGTGCTCTGTGAAGTATTCCAGCGCTCGAAATTCGAGTGCAATTTCTAGGCAACCTAATTTTTTAAACTTAGCTAATTCACAAACCAACACTTTTTTGGTTTATTCATTTCATTTTCTGCCAAAAGTTTGATTTATTATACTCACTTAAAAGTTCCATTTGGTCGATTTATTATTACTAGCAGATTCCAGCACTCGAAATTCGAGTGCAATTTCTAGGCAGCTTTATATTTCAACTTAGCCAATTCACAAACCAACACTTTTTTGGGTTATTATTATTGTGAATGAAGAAAACAAACCCATTAATAAACACATTAACAAATTTAATAAATACACACATAGCATATGCATATTTTATGTACGTGTCAGTAGCAACTTTAAATGCAATTTACTCAAAATAAAGGAAAAAATACCTTTCAGATAATAACGTTTGGTCAAAATCGGGATAAAATTGTAGAATAAAACATCGGTAACAAAAAATCGCCTAGCCTATTAATATTATAGATCTTATTTTTTTCCTTTCAAGCGCAACCTTCCTTATTTTATCGAAAAAAATCCAAAACAAAAAAAAAACAAAATAAAAAAAAAACATAATACAACGAAACACAAAAAAAGGAGCAAAAAAAATCAATGAAACCTACGCGAAAAATCGCTAAAATCGCAAAAATACAAAATACAGAAATAAATGAAATGACAGTTACTCAAAAACCGCTACAACGATTTTGTTTCGTGTTTTATTGTTTATTTTCAAGCCCAAAATTTTTATCGAAAAAAATTTTTTTTTTGAATTGTAAAAAAATAGTTTATTAAAATATCTTTGCATGTGCAACTTAATGAATACGGATAGTCGAAGGGACATTGTTTAATCAGCTATGAGAATGATTCAGAGTCTATCGGTATTATAAGGGGTGGGTCAAGATCACTCATTTTAATAAGTAACAAGCATAACCATCATAATAAATATAAAATCGCTTTTTGTAGCCAAACAAAAAATAGCTAAATTAACATGCCTGCACGTTACTTTCTGATAAAGTTGCTAAACCAGCAAAAAGGTTTTTGGTGGATGAAAAATATTAATGAAGATGTTTTTTATTTATTTATTGTTAATGTCGCTCGTGGCACGACATTGTCAAAAATTGTTCCAACATTTATTATATTGACTTTACTTGCTTAAATCATTTTATGATTACACGTTTAGAAAACTAATTACCTGACCCCAAATGTCAATTGGTTGTGTTCGCAGTCACACTTGTATTAGTTGATCGATATATTTGTCGTATTTTTAGAAATGGTAATAACAGCTTTATAAAGTATGCAAAGCATTTTTGAAATATTTCTATTAAAACAAGTATGCATAAATATGCATTAGTTTAATTTACATTTTTATAAGCAACAAAACAAGATTAAACTTCTGTGCATAGCTGAATAATGGAAAAAATAAATTATTTTTATGATACTGAAGTAATGAATGACAGAAAATAATTTATTTTTATTGAACTTCTACATTTGAAAAATTCATGATCGTGGAAACAAAAACATTGCGAATCGGAATACAGAGTAATATTGCATTCTCTCCGTTCACCTCTGTTATTCCAAATTAGCATACAATCGCAACGTGTGCTAATTAATTCTGCTAGCAATGCATCGTAATTGAGAGCTCAGCAATTTGAAAAATTCAAAACATGCTAAAATTCCAGAAGGATTTTCGAAATTTTGTTTCCGTTATATATTTAGAAAGAATCCAACTGTAAGCATTTAAAATAAGAGTCCACACTAATGACACAAAGAACTGAAGTTTAAACAGCTGCTTAATCTTAACCGGTTTCTTCCCGATTTCTGTAATTTAGGCGCCCGGGTAAAAAGCTTTGTATGAAAATGAAGAAACAGATGCAGTGACCTGTTCTCAAGATGTCACTAGCGTGTATGTTCCAACACTCGTCTCGTTTTTACACACGCCTACTACTTTCAATAAGTTTTATTTGACCAAAAAGTTTAATTTCAAAGATGCGGAAGTGAAGAATAGTACGCGATATATTTAGTTCGATACATTAAGTCCAGCGTTTTTCTAATTTTTCTGTTCGTTCCAAATATTAGGACTTCGCAAGGTCCTCAAAATAGGCGTTTGTTTCAGTGACCAAAATCTCTTACCGCCCCGCTAATTCTTCGGGTTTGGAAACAAGGAATAGTCGTAGGTGGCTAAATCGGAAAAATTTTTAAGATGGGCCAGCAGTTCTTAGCACAATTTATGGAATTTTGCCGTGGCGCCTACAACCTCGTGTGGCGTTACGTTGCCATGGTGGAAAACGATTTTTTAGCGCCAAACGCGGAAATTAATGTCAAATCTGTCCAAAAACTGTGAACAATATTCGACGGTCATCGTTTTACCCTTTTTAAGGTAATCAATGTGCATGATACCGCATGCATTCCAAAAAGAACTATCGCTGATAGACCCAAGTTCACTCTGAACAGATCCGTTGTTCGTACACGGTTACGAAACGGAGCAAAAATTCCAGCGGATTGCTTTAGTACATTGCCAAAATTACAGTTTTGAAGTGGCAATCGAGTCGAGTGTGTAGATTAGGGTGACCCTTCATAAAAAAGGTGTTCAAACTCTCGGTCTCACCCCCTAGAAATATACAAATAGCTGAAAAACTGAGACATACAAAGTTTTGGGTCAATCAAAATAAATTTAGAGGTGGCTCAACGCGACTAAAAATTCCAAGTGGGGGAAATATGACGTTTTTTCAGATTTTACGAAAATTTCGTTCTATAGTTTCAGTTTTTCGACAAATTGTTATTTGAATCGATTACTAAGTACTGAGTACAATTTTATTTCCCAACCCAAAGTAAGGGTTTCATTTAGTTTACTAGAATAATTAACTCTTTTAAATATGCAAAAATTCAAAGTTTGGCCTCGGCAAGGAATGGGTTAACGGTTGTTCGATTTATTATATTTTAAGCGTCACATCAAAAAATTCAACAGCAATTACAAAATAATAGATTTTTTTGAATAAATTGTCTTTCATTAGCTTGGGGTCATATGCGACCCCAAGTCCTAACGGGTTAAAGGGATAATATTACTTTTTTCAGAAACCCTAGGCTAATAAGATAAAATATAACTTACTTTTAAAAGTAGAAAACAGCTTAATTTTTGATACAAAGTATTTAGAAAGAGTACATTTAGTGAATATTTCACAAAATCATTTTTCTCGAAATCCGCAACAAAAATTCATTGTAAAATAAATTCTGGCAGAGAAATTTACTTAAAAATTCACACAATTAATCTCTAACATATATTTAATAAAACTTTAAAGTGCCTGATCCATTTTTGGAAATTTTGTTCAAGAAATTTCTTTAAACTTAAAAAAGGAATTTTCAAAATTTTAGCAAAAAAATGTTCCAGCTTTGGTCTCATTTCGCAATAGGTTAACAACATGGTAATTGAACAATACTTCATATCTGAGTGCTTATAGGTATAGAGACCAAAAAAAAATTATGGCTTTAATCAATTTGTTAAATTTGAAAAAATGTTCATCACATTTCATGACCTAGAGTTTTTTGGCACAAAAGTGGTCTGGGGCATTTGTTATTTCATGGCGAGTTTTTCTTCGATTTTGAAGATATATACCTTTTTGAAAAGAGAATTCAGTACTGATATCGACTCATGTAACAACTTGTCGAAAAACTCAAACTACAAAACGAAATTTTCGTAAAATCTGAAAAAAGTCATATTTTCCCCACATAAACACACTTGAAATTCTCAGTCGCGTTGAGGCACCTCTAAATTTTTTTTTTGATTGACCCAAAACTTTGTATGTCCCAGTTTTTCTGCTATTCGCATATTTATAGGGGGTGAGACCGAGAGTTTGAACAATTTTTGAAAATATGATCATCACATTTCATGACCTAGACTTTTTTGGCACAAAAGTGGTCTGGGGCACGGGTTAATTTCACGGGTTAATTTCAGAAAATAAGTCCAGAAATTTATTTTTTTGGAATTATTAAAATATTATCAACAAGTTTTATCGAAATCCTTCCACAAATATACATTATTTCAATATTTTGTTTAAAAAAAACATATCCTTAAATTTGACCTTTGACCTTAAAGGGGGACAATAGTGTTTCAATTTAACCTTAATTTACAGGACTGAGAACTTGTAGTATAATCTTTTGACAAATGATATTTGACACATGAAAACACCAAAAAGATGTAGCCTTAAAGTTTAAAAAGTATGAAAAATCACTTTTTTCTTCAAATCCGCTGAAATAAAAACGCTGCCCTCGCTAAATTAAGAACAGGGTACCTACAATATTTGGCATTTTTAATTAGATATATTTTGTTAATAAGACCTTGAAGTCCAATCGTTGATTTCGGTAAATTTCTTGAACAAAATTTTTGAATAAGTAAAATTGGAGATTTTGAAATAGTGCTAAAAAAAATACGTACGTTTTGACATTAATTTAGAACGGCGTAACTATAGACGAGATGCAAAATACTTAACACTAGATCATTTTGGGATCAGGAGAATGCAAAAATATTGTTGTTGTAAATTATTTCAATGTCTTTAAAAATGTGAGCTCGATTATCTTAATCAAGTGGTCTGCGGCGCATTTATTGCCTGGGGAACTTGATATAACTTGGCTGGTTTTCAACGGATAATAGATTTTGGTGTTTTATTAGAAAGACAATTTACTCTAGATAATACTTTAATAATTAATTTAATTGAAACGCAATTATTAATATCAAAATTTTTGTGAAAAATTATATTTTTTTGACAATTTCTACAAATAAATTCATATTTGAACTTTGAACTCAATGCGCGTCCAGAAAGCATTGTCCGATTTGGCTCAAATTTTGCGCACTAAAGTTTTAGATCCAGTGTCACAATAATCCGACCCGCACGTCTTGAAATTCCAAAAAAAAAATGGCTGTCACCCTAATGTATATATATTTACAATGTAATGCTCCTGCTCATTTGAGATGCCTACAACATCTTGCATTCTTCGATCGTCCAATATCATTCCATGGATTTTCTGGCATCCTTTGTGCCGGTACTACAACAACGGAATTCAGTAAACCACTTCTTAATCATTTAGATTGGTGGTGCAGAGTCCGCATAGTGATTATCTAGCTTTTTCTTAGTTACGATGATGGTTTTATTCCGCAAAAAATTATGTTTTATGATCACTCGAAAAATACTTTTTTCATTTTCAAACTGCCCTCGTAATTGATATGTAATATGTTAATAGAAATAACATACCCATTATATATATATTACAATGTTAATGTGCGAAATGCTTAATATAACGAAAAGGCTCGTTGGGCCGAGCTCAATGATTTCTTCAAGCATTTCAACTGGAAACTTTGTTTCCTAGATAATAATGTTGACGCTGCAGCGATAATGGTGGAAAAAATAATAGTGCTTAATGGTTTAACCAGACCTGCAGAGATGCAGTCAGATCCAGAGAGAAAGCATTCAGACATTGGCGTGAAAATAAAAATTCCATCACTGAACTGCTCCGCAGGCGTGAAATGAATGTGACAAAGTACTAAGGCGCGAAAAGTTTCTTCACGATCAGCGGCTTCGTACTAAAGTTCTTTCTGCTCCTCGGGGCAGCAAGAACTTTTGGTCACTTGTTGAAAGAGTAAAGAATAATGCTAGTTCTGCTATCCCAACTCTTATAATGAATGACCAAATATTCACTGACCCGGTTGATAAGGCTAACCTTTAGCTGAACTTTTTGCAAAAAATTCATTTTTGCCGGTTAGCCATCAACCACTGCCCGAACTCGAAAGAGTATCTTGTACCATGCCTAAAATATTCTTCCAAGCACGTGCAGTTAAAAAGGTTCTTTCAGATCTCAACATTAAGAAGTCTCCGGGACCGGATGGTATACCAGCACTGGTGCTGAAACAGTGCTCTTCGACGCTAGCCAGTCCATTGGCCAACCTTTTCAGCCTTTCGTACCGTGCGAGAGTCTTTCCCTTTTGCTGGAATGTTACTAATGTCCAACCAATCCCTAAAAAGGGTGCGGCTAATAACCCTGAAAATTACCGTCCAATTACAATCTGCTCTGCGCTCTCAAAGGTGATGGAGAGCATGATCGATTGCCATCTTGTGAACTAGCTAGAGGCCAACTCACTTCTTAATGATCCACGGGAGATCTGTTAGCTCTACTTTCTGAGCGCTGGAGTCGATCCATTCGCAATTTTGGCGAAAGTAAAGTGGTTGCTCTAGATATTTCCAAGGCATTCGATCGTGTGTGGCACGGCGCACGGATATCAAAGATTATTGCATTTGGGCGCGGTAATGACTTTTCTGGATTTATATCGAGTTTTCTCAAAGATCGAACAATACGTGTTATTGATGGGGTCTGATCTAATGAGTTTCAGCTTAACTCAGGGGTACCCCAAGGTTCCGTTCTTTCTCCTTCTCTTTTCGTTATCTTTCTGAACGACCTTCTTTGTCAAACTTTTAACTCTATATACTCTTTCACAGATGACAGCAGCATTTGTCATGCATTTTTCTTTAATTGTAGGCCAAGCCTCTTGGAGGTTGGAGGGCAAAAGACGAACAATGAATGGCACACTCAATCAAGACCTGTGAACCAACTCCGAGTGGGTGGAGCGAATAGGGTTGAATTTAATGCGCTGAAGACTCAATGTTGTATGTTGACCCATAGGGCCATGGAATTAACAATGTCATCTGTATATATGGGTGGTATAGGTATTGAGGAATCGGATACTCTTGATGTTCTAGGCATGAGAATTCAACGTGATGTTCGTTGGAACGAGCATGTTTTTCAAGTTTCCAAAGAAGCATTCAAGTGTCTTGGTATTCTAAAACGGTGTTAAAATTACTTCACTCCTTCTGATCTCCTTAAAATCTATACCACTTACATCCGACCGAAAAAGGAATACAACTCCCATATATGGGCAGGAGCTTCAAAGTCTATTTTGGGGCTACTAGACCGTGTGCAAAGGAGGGCATTGGCGCTCATCAATGGCAGTAGGGTATCCAACCATATTGATTCATTGGAATATCCTCGGAATGTGGGTTGTGTAGCACTGTTCTATAGATATTACCATGGGAAATGTTCTTCTGAGATTAGCGAACTTATTCCAAGTGCCCGAGTTTCGGTTCGCTCTACCCGCTTCTCTAGTAGATCACATCCGTTTGTAGTCTATTGTCCAGTTGACCGAACAACGCATTATAGAGAGAATTCGTTTATCAGTCGAACTAGCCGTATGTGGAAAAAACTCCCCGCAGAGGTCTTTCCTGACAGTTATAATCTAATAAAATTTAAGTAAAATATCCCCAAACACTGCTCCCTCTCTCCTCCTTCATATAACCTATTTTCCTGAAATCAACACAATGCACTGCATTTGTAGGCGCATCCTGAGTGTTGGTTAACAAAAAAAAAATATAGGCGCCCGGGTAAAGAGACTTATATTGAAATTTATTGGCAGTTAATGGTTATTTCAAGATGGCTTCTCTTTATAAGATGACATGTGTATAATTGAAGGTGGGTCCCGATCAAATATTTCTGGTAGTTACAAACATCAGCACAAACTTATTGTATCCACACCACATAGAGGTATAGGGTATTAAATTAAATATTCAGAACAAGTAATTGACTTCCTAAGCAATAGTTTAAAGTACTTCAAAGGTTTAAAGTACTTCCATAAAAGGCAACTTTCGAGCTATGGCAAATCCAAGTCAAATTCCTTGGTGATGGTCCTAGTTTTCAACCATATTGAAATGCTAAGTATATCATCTATTTCACTTCCTTAAATGCTCTTGTTTTATTACTACTAGCTTTTCTTTAATTTGCTGTACGAGTGCAACATATTTCTTTCAGACTGACGGTACTTTATGAGCTTTAAGACACACACTTCAGAATCACATTAAAATTGAAAGCACTTAAACCTTTTCAAGTGTCTAAAACAATGTCTGAATCATATTACACCAAAAACTGAGGTATTATGAATAAATACAACTAAAATGTTATTTATCAATAATGAGTTGGAGTTGAAGTTGTCTGCAGATTTAAAAAACTATTAAATATTTTAACATTTGTTTTCTAATCTTCATAAAAATATAAACAAAAAAAAAACAAAAAACACAAAATACAAATTAATTACTTAAAGGTGGGTGTCATTAATATGGCAATAAACTAATTAATCAATTGATCTTAAATTATCCAAAAGAAAAAAAACCAAGCTCTCATACACTTTCAGCAAATAGCATAACAAAATAAGCATATTAATATTCTATAATTTCCTACATTCCGTTTGCACTAAAAACAAAGACAACAACAACAACTAGCATACAAAACACTCCCATTAAATTATAAACAATTTAAAACAGTCAATTATTATTTTTTTTTTTTTTTTTTTTTTTTTGGCTAACAAACACCCATGCAGAGTTCTATTTATTAACCAATAAACATAATTTTTTTTTGTTTTTCGCTTCTTAATCGACACTTCAGTTTTGCGAATTATTAAAAAGTAGATAAAAATAATTACTTCCGCACTTGGAATTAATTAACAAGAAAACCATATAAATAGTATATTCAAATTGAAATCATTTTCCTTTTCATCTATTTAATTATAGATTATTAATAAAAATACTATATTAATAATAATAAATAATTTACATATTAAACCGAAAAAAAGTACTCGTAAATCAAATCAAATCAAATTCAAGTGTGAAGCATTAAACTCTTGAAACAAGTGTGATGCTTTATGATCACAACAACAAAGAAGCTTCTATTTAAAAACGCTCTGCCAACCATCAAACAAACATACAACAACAACATAAAATAAGCACATACTCTAATAACAGCATTTTGTTATTGTTTAGCCATACATAATTAACATAAACTGTAAATTTCGATAATATTGATGAACTTTTAATGATTTTTGACTGTTGATCGATCAATAACATTCATTTCGAGTGGCATGTACTGTAGGCCTTCTCAAGTAGCCGAAACAAAAGTGAAACTCTTTATAATGTTCGGAATTTGATGTTTTTTTTTTTTCTTAATATTCGACAACATAAGTATATGTTTCTAAGTATGTACTTAAAATTAATTTGATTTGGTTTTTGATTTATTGGAAATTAAGAAAATTGATATGGAATGTTTTGATGAACACAGGAAAACAAATTATATACAGTTTGTCAAGATAATCTTTGCACACTAAAACGAAGTTGAAAATGCTATTTTCATTTAAGAATTTCAAAAGCAAATTCTTTATAAAGGGTCCGCCATCTAACGTTTTTTTTTTCAACTAGTGCTTATTTCGTGAACGGTAACACTTAGCTCATGTCTGATTTGACAGATAATTAGTTTTATCCTTCCGTTGAACGAATATGTTTGTGTATACGCTTGAACAACGCTGGGAAATATTGCGACATTACTTTGAAAATCATGGTAATGTTGCAGAATGTGTGCGAAAATTGAGTACGGATTTTGGAAGAAGCGAAGCACCGTCAGCTACGTATGTTCGTTATCTTGTGAAAAAAAACTGAAAGAAACTGACATCCTCATCGATAAACCAAAGCGTGAAAAGCCAAAAACAGTGCGTCCACCCGAGAATATTGCTGCTGTGGCAGAAAGAATTGAATATTTCGGAGACATCATTGAGACGAATTTTGCATAAAGACCACACTAAGTCCAATTGGTTCAGGAGTTGAAGCCAACTGACCATCCAATGCGTTTTCGCTTCGCTAAGTGGGCCTGCGATCGACTTACAGAAGATGCCGATTTTGCCAAAAAAAATCATCTTTTCAGATGAAGCTCATGTTGATCTTGGCGAGTATGTAAACAAGCAAAATTGTCGCATTTGGGGCACAGAAAACCCGCACGCATACGGTGCGGATTTTGGTCCAGAGGCATAATTAGGCCATTTTTCTTCGAAAATGAGCAAGGAGTGGCCGTTACAGTCAATGGCGATCGTTATCGGGCCATGTTGAACGAATTTTTGTTCACAAAAATTGAAGAAGAGGATATTGGCAACATTTGGTTTCAACAGGACGGCGCTATGTGCCACACAGCCGAAGCTACACTCGATGTTTTGCGCCCTGTTTTTGAAGATCGCATTATCAGCCGCAGATCTGATGTCGTTTGGCCACCTCGGAGCTGCGATTTGACACCGTTGGACTATTATTTGTGGGGTGCCCTCAAAGATAAGTGTTACGCCAACAAGCCAGAGACAATTGACGTTTAAAGGACAATATTCGTGAAGCCATTGGTGAAATACAGCTGCACACAATCGATAATGTGCTTAAAAATTGGACCGATCGTGTAGGCTACTGCATGGCAGCCATTTGAATGAAATTATTTTCCATTATTAACCGGAAGGATTGTACTTTCAAATAAAAAAAGAAATTTGAGATAATATTCAGTAGTTTTTTCTTATAGCATTTTCAAAAAAAAAGAGTTATTTGGCGGACCCTTTATTTACATATATATATTCAAATAAAAATGGAAAAAATGAAATAGTGAAACGTAAAGTGTAGAAGAATGTCTTCAAATATTTGCACAAAAATATAAACTTCAAAATGAAACAAGAACACTCGTCTGACCACAAAGGTTCACAATCATGATTCAGGGAGCGAATCAAGTGCTTCATTTTGCCGTCTGAACATGCTATTAGATTATTTTATTTCTAAAATTAATATAGTGTCCTGTGATTTGAAATGTCCAAAATTATTGAGAAATTAATTTTTTTTATCTACAATGTCAGTGTCCAAGGCAGATTATTTTTGGTTTGGTGTGAGGAAGATGACGTTTCTAATAAATTTTCAGCTGTGGAATTCTATGCTTATGACAATATCATATATCTGTGGTTTTCTATAATAACCGCGTATGTCATAAAATCAAAATATTCAGGGGAGCCAAAAAACGTTATATTTGAAATTATGGGCTCGATATAAAGATTTTAGAGCTTTTTATTTAACAGTCCTGTAGATATGGGCAATAAATACTTTATATAAAATTTTGAGTCAAAAATCTTCGGAGGAATAGATCCTAGAGAAGGACGAAAAAACAATATATATCACTTAAAGTGTGTGCAGATAAAACAACTTATGTCGACAAACGTCGTTTTCTTTGAAAATGATAACTACCAGTGCAACCACCCATGTAGACATAAGTTGTTGTTGCTTGAAAAATGGATTTTTTTGTTCGTCAACAAAAAGTTAAGGGGACTTAGGATGAGAATATAACAACGTATCAAGAATAATAGTGACAAAAAATAACAGAAATAAGCACACAAGTTTTTACAAGTGGTTATAAACTGAAAACTAATCCAAAATTATTTTGCATTTTTTTTTTCATTAATAACAACTTATGTCGCTATGTGTCGTTATCTGAAAAAATAATTTGTCAACGATCAAACATAGGTTGACATACGTCATTAGTGCTGCAAATTAATTTAATAAACATTTAAGTTGCGTCGTTATTTAAAAAAAAAAACTCAGAAATGGTCAGTTTTTTTTTTTTTTTTTAATTGAACACATGTGAAGAGCGTTAAAAATTAATATATTTGGCATCGTTAATTCAAAACTGACAAAAATGGACATACGCGGTTATTCCAGAAAACCACAGAAATAGGAGTAAGTATAATGATGAATTAAAAATTTCAGCTCGGAGCATTTTTTTAGCAAAACAACAAGGTCTGGTTAGATGGTTGAATTGTATTGGTAGACCCAACCCCAAGTACTAGGCGTCCGATAATTAGCTTTACTGACTGTTCAGACTGAGTGGCAAAAAAAGAATAAGTTTTTATATTGCCAAAGAAATCCCGTCCGATGAGCTCATATCTGCGGACAGCACTAGTTTATCAAGGCTGGCAAAAAGAATGCATCCGTGGACATACTTATGTTGAATTCATGGTCGTACCATTGAATCCGACGACAAAGAACTCATTTATATACAGCAGAGGAAGCTTTAGCCTTATATATTGATGGCGGTTGCACAAAACAGGATTACATGGACTTGCAGATTGGCACTAAAAAGAGAAGAGCAAATATATTGCCCACCTATGATGTTCCAGGGTCTGCGAAAAAATTTTGCTATCCTAATGAGCTACAAGTTACTGACCATTCTTTCAAGGTGCCATTGCAATGGTTAATTGATCACACAGTGGCCCGAATATTTTTGCTGCGAATTCGCAAGATTTTCAAAATAGAGTTATAACACTCTAAAGGTAACTGCCATTTACAAATGGGGTTGTGATGGAAGTAGTGGCCGCGCATCTTATTGGCAAAATTTTTACTGAGTTGAGCACTTTTACATCAATAAAATAATAATCAGCTTAAAATGATCAGCTTACACGAAAAAATATTTTTGTATTAATTTTTATTTACTGTATTTTTATCTATTTAAAAAATTTTTCTGATTCAAAATATCAGCCTTTTTTCAGAAGTTATTAATAATTATCCCCTAGATTGGCCACTTCTCCCACTAGCAACGTGGAGAAAAATTCCTCTGCGGAAAATTTCCCGAAAACATTTTGCCGAAAACAATTTCCAAAAACAATTTCCCGAAAACAATTGCCCGAAATTACAATTTTCCGAAATTACAATTTCCTGAAAACAATTCCCCAAAAAAACAATTCCCCGAAAACAATTTCCCGAAATTACAATTTTCCGAAATTACAATTTCCTGAAAACAATTTCCCGAAATTACAATTTCCCTATTTTTAGTTTACAACTTCCCATATATTCTTGATTTCCCCCATAAAAAAAACTTGCTGCATACGATTTCTCGAAAAAACAGTTTCCCGAGTATACGACTTCTCGAAAAAACAATTCCCCCATCCCGCACTACGCCCTTCCTCTTCCACCCTCATACGCTTATTTTTTCATTGTGACTTTGAACACTTCGGTATTCAGACCTCCCGACGGATAACGCTCACTCCATCACATCCTGCCCATGCAGTAGCTGCTACGGAATCGTTACCACCTTTCATAGCGAAGTTTTTTAGTTATTTGGGTTGTAATACTCAGTTACTATGCCACTCGAATTCGTGGATAGCGAAAAAGGTAAACCGAGGTTGCTTTTGAATGGTTTCTTGTATCATGACGACGGTCAGTCCGTTGATAGCGTTTATTGGCGTTGTATCCTTTATCGAGGAAAACATTGTACCGGTAGGGTCATAACTTGCAACGATACTATAAAAAAGAGACTCTTCACAATCACAGTACCGAAGCGGCTTTCGTTGCTAAAGAAAAAATCGTTAATGAGCTGAAAGATCTTGCCCGGACCACTACATCAAGTGGTAATGAACTGATTGCTCGCGCTTCGGCCGGAATTTCTGATGGTATTGTTTTGGAAATACCATCAACAAGCTATTTGAAGAAATAGTAATTTCGGGAAATTGTAGTTTCAGGAAACTGTGTTCGGGAAAATGTATTTCGGGAAATTGTAGTTTCGGGAAATTGTATTTTCGGCAAATTGTGTTCGGGAAATTTTAATTTCGGGAAATTGTCATTTCGGGAAATTGTGTTCGGGAAATTGTAATTTCGGGAAATTGTTTTCGGGAAATTCTTTTCGGGAAATTGTTTTCGGAAAATTTTCCGCAAATCGAAAAATTGCCAGCGGCAATTATGCGGCCTGTATTCACATATCTTTCCGCTAATTGATACACAACATACTGCCCTTGATTTATCACACGCTCTTGATCTGGCATCTTCCAGCGTAAACCATTCATTTGGTTTTTTATGCACGGGTTTTGTTGGTATATATTTTAATGTAACACTTTACTGGATTTACACTATGTACATATATATATTTAACACAGCACTTTATATTCTATGTTGTCACACTTTTGTATTTATTTTATAATTTAAATTCACACACGTACCTTTTATTTATTTTTATTATTATTCGGAATAAAATTAAGCAGAGAAAGCTAAATATACCTATCCAATGTCAGCTGCCACAAAGACCAGGAAAGCCGAACAAAAATCCTGAAATTAAAATAATTTGTTGGGAAATTATTTTACGTATACGGACGGATTTATTTATTATCCGGTTCGAAGGACCAATGTTTCTTTTCCTCGTAAAATTATTTTCCAATAAAATTATGTGCGAAGGAAATGAAATTAAAAAAAAAACGGAATTAGAATTTTTCTCAAACGTTATAAATATATTTTTTCTTGGGGGTGGATTTGTACAACGTACCTTAAGCGGGGTATACAACAGTATGATCATGTCGCTTAAAACAATAAACCTCAAAGGCTATGAAAAAAGCACCAAAGACCGTTTCGTTAAGCTGATCATAGGTCTTTTCGTTCATCTGCGCGTAAACAGAGGGGTTAAAATGATTTCGCATCGCACAGCTACCATACCTTTATTCCGTACTTGGCTGTCTTATAATGTATTATGTAAACCGTACGCGGGCTCTATATGGGAATAATTGCTCGTATAATTGATGTTCGTATAAATTTTAAAGGTCGGCAATATGTCTTGTTTTGGCATACAAATAGCTGTTGTAAGCATTCAATTCAAAATAGAAATACAGATAACAAAAAAAAAACAATTCATCAAAACTCAATAGCGATTTCCTTCTAATATTAGTAGAAAGTCCGAAGGGACCTTTTCACTAATCCACGTTCTAAACGTCATGAAACCTCAATAAAATATGAACTATTGCTCGTATCGCTTTAAAACCAGCATTAGTCAATTCAGCACTCCTTTTTCTATTAACACATGTACGGTTCGGGTATTCAACTCATCAACTTTAAGGAGTTGTGAGAGTTTAAAAATCGAAAAGGTTCCCAAAGAACTTTTCACAAACAGTAGAGTTAAATAAAGTGCCAGGAAAACAAGTTTGACAAAACATTATTCAATTTGTGTATTTCAATTATTATAAAGGCAAATCAGCCAGGGAAATCTCCATTATGTTCTCTCTTAATATAAGGACTGTGTACAAGATCATATCCCGTGCTGAAGAAGGAAAAAGACCCGTATTAAAAGGGTCGTCAGACATATCAAAAAAAAATTGACGCGGGGTGTCGAAACAAATATAACTAAAACTATTTACGATAAGTTGCAATCCGTCAAAAGAAAATTAGGATTATTGACTTAGTGTTTCACATGAAACCATCCCAAATGTTATACAAAAACACAAGTATTCCTCACGAGTGACTAGGAAAAAACTTGTGCTATCAGTGAAAAATATTGAAAAACGATTAAAATTAGCTACAGAACACAATTCACCTCCTCCAGAGTACTGGAATGATATTATTTTCTATGATGAGATGAAAGTGATGCTGTACTATCATGATGGACCCCAAAAAGTTTGGCGAAACTCTCTAACAGCAGGAGAAAATAAAAATTTAATTCGTACAGTAAAGTTTGGAAAACTGTCAGTTATGATAGGGACTGTATATCAAGCAAGGGAGTTGGTAAAGTCAGGATTTTGGATGAAATAATGACCACATAAGTTTGTCTTGACAAATTTTTATTACAAACGCATTAACAAATTTAATAAACACACACATAGCATTGAATAATTTTATGTATGTGTAAGTAGCAATTTTAAATGCAATTTACTCAAAATGAAGGAAAAAATTTTAAAATCTATAAATCTGCAAAACGGCTAAAAGAAATAACTTTCAAATAATATACGTTTGGTCAAAATCGGAATAAAGCTGTAGAACAAAACATCGGTCACAAGAAATCGCCTAGCCTATTAATATTATAGATATAACAGCTAAGATGAAAAAAAAAATAGAAAACAATGTTTCTTTTTAAGTTTTTAATTTGTTCTTTACGTGCAAAAATTTTACTGACAAACTGTATATGGGTTTTGTCGCTTTAGATTTTATAGGCATTAATCAAATTTTAGTTTTGGTCGCAAATTTATTTTTTTTTTTTTTTTACTTTTGCACATTTCACTTGTAGTACTAATTTGTTTCGAAGATATTATTCATATTAGAAATTAATATTTTTTTAATTTTTTTTTATTTTTCTTCAAGTGCGAAGATTTTATTAACAGACTGTATATTTTTTTTTTTTTTTTAACATTTAAAAGAATGAGAATGAAGAAGAATCTTTTAACTCATTTTGAAACAATTTCGAAAGTTATGAACGAGGTCACATTGAAAATGTATACTTTTTTGGGTTAATTAATACAAATACAAAACGATACAAATCGATTCGTTTTCAAATGAAATCGAATATTCAAAACGAACGAATCGATTTCAATTATGATGGAAATCGTATCGGTTTCATATGCCATATTTGTTTCAATTTCACGTATTAATGAAGATTTGAAGTGTAGAGCAATTTTTTCCATTATCCATAAAAAAAATCGACTTTATTAATATGAAAGCATTCTGTAAAGCTAAAAAAATATATTCGTGGAAATCAATATGAAATTGATTTCAACTCACATTTTTTTTTTTTTTGGGGTAATTCCAATGGGTTTGATGAGTCAAGCAACTTTTTTCGTTTGATATTTTCTTTTTTTTTTTTCTTTTGATTTATTAATATTAAAGAAGTTATTAAAACAAAAGCCATCTTTAAATAACATTTGTTCAAACAACAGAAAATTTGCACGATAACAGCTGATAATCAAACAGAGTTGATTTTTGTAGAGAAATAAGTGAAATTGAAACAAATATAGAATATGAAACCGATACGATTTCCATCACAACTAAAAACGATTCGTTCGTTTTGAATACAGAAGTGTTCAAAGTCACAATGAAAAAATAAGCGTATGACACTCCAATAAATAGGTCCGGATGACGAGGGAGGGTGGAAGAGGAAGGGCTCGGTGCGGGGTGGGGGAATTGTTTTTTCGAGAAGTCGTATACTCGGGAAATTGTTTTTTCGAGAAATCGTATGCAGCAAGTTTTTTTTATGGGGGAAATCAAGAATATATGGGAAGTTGTAAACTAAAAATAGGGAAATTGTAATTTCGGGAAATTGTTTTCGGGAAATTGTTTGCGGGAAATTGTAATTTCGGGAAATTGTTTCCGGGAAATTGTAATTTCGGGAAATTGTTTTCGGGGAATTGTTTTTCGGGGAATTGTTTCTTCGGGCAATTGTTTTCGGGAAATTGTATTTGGGAAATTGTTTTCGGGAAATTGTTTTCGGGAAATTTTCCGCAGAGGGTGATTTAGGTGATGGTCATAGTTATTTGGGATGTACGCGGAGTTAGCCACTCTGATTATATTGCAAAAAAAAAAAAAAAAAAAAACAGTACACATTCATGTGCTTTCTGACTGGAAGAGTCTTAATAATGTTTTAACTGACATTCGGTAAAGTAAAACTTTTCATCCATCACACATTTAAATCGAAGGGAAGTGGATTAATTTTTGGAAAGTTGACAACATTTGCATTTCATAATTTTTTTCTGGCTGGGGCATTTTTTTTTCTTTCTTTTTTATGATCACGGATTGTTAATACGAATATTATCGGAATATGTTTTTGTGGCAGTGCAAGCTTCCTCCCACATCGCAATTCAATTCTCCGCTATGGCCGGTCTATCGTTTTAGCTTTAAATTAATTCCGAACTTTCGCCAGAGCCAGGATTTCTTTTTACTTTTGTTTTACACGATATAACACATTTTTTAGGGTGTATCATTTCTATGTCAGATAAATGTATTATTAGGTTAGTATAGTAAAAGCGTTTGTTTCTGTGTAAACATGGTAAAATTTTATGCCCGTTTTTAGGTTTTTAATTTTTTTTTTTTTTTTTTTTGCCAACACTGTTTAGAAGAAGACGTAAAAACAAGTGTGAAAGCCCTTCCGATCTAAATTCAGAGTTCGGATATCCCCAACAGAATTTTCAGAGCCATTTTTTCGTAGAATATTTTAACCCTATATCTGCAATCTTCATGGGTCATTTTAGTCCTTTTGTCAATAAATAACAAAAAAATATCCTTAAACGTGCGTTTAAAGCAGCCATGGCCAAAGTTTTCGACTGACGGGCCATTATCTAATTGGAAAATTACTCGGGGGCCAAAAAAAATTTTTTTTAAAAGCTGAAATAAAGTTAATTTAAATTTTTAGCAATAAAATAGTCAAATTTAATTAGAAAGTATTTATTTAATGCGATAAATGTAGTCGTTTACAATTAGTGCTTAATTTTTCAATATCTGAATCAAAATTACTTGTTCAAAATTCTTAGTATTGCATACAAATGTTCATCACTTGTCCTAGATCGCGATGGACTTATATTTTGGTTCATTATAACCAACATTTTTTTTATGCCAAATTTCGAATATTTTAGTATTTTTCTTTATTTAGATAGAAGACGATAAAAACTTGATAAGTTGCCCGTTTGATAATTAAATAAATCTTGCATAGCCGCACCACATTGTGAATCAATTAACTTCAGGTGAATATTACTTGAATCACTAGACATTAGTAGCAATTGGAATATGAATAATTCACAAATCATTTTCGATTATACGAAAACAATTAAATCTTCGATTAATTTCATTTGTTAAAGGACGTAAAAAATTTAAGATCGACTGAAAAGGCTAAACTCAGGAAAGTCTTCCTTTTTGGGTAATATAAAAAGGTTATTATTTCTTCTTTAAGATCCCATACCCGTCGCAGAACTTTACTAAAGCCTAACCATTGCTCTTCAAGCAAAGATATGAATTGTCTGTGTCTTATACCTTTTGATCGAAGAAAATTTACCAGTTACATGTTCTATTTTTATACAATGCGTGTTGGTATATAATACAGTGAATCATAATAAGCTGTTTATTTGGATCAATCGTGTGAACCTTGTCTTGAATTCTTTTCAGCAGGCCTATATTTGAAGATTTTCCCATTTAATATTACATTTCAAAAGACATTTTTCATCTTCGTCTCACCTTTCACACGTCTCAATGATACTATTGCTAATATTAGGGAGTTTTAACGTTTTTTCTATAAATTGTACTAGAAGTTTTTGAAAAAAAAATTTTTTTCTATTTTTTAAAATAAAATAGAATATCAAATTTTGAAGTTTTATTAACTAAGCGTTTTATTAGTCGAAAATATGTTAACGTTTTCCAAAATTTTAGTAAACAACTAATCACTTAATCGGACGAGCAAGGCGAGCATTATCGCTTGCCTTCTTAAATTAGGTAATATTATTGAGTACTTTTTCCCTAAACTAACATTTTAAATAGCAAAAAAAAAATTAAAGGTAAAAAGGAAAGAATTCAAGAGGAGCCATACTTGGAGAATTATGTTGGTGGAGTAAGCACATATTCCAGGAAAAAGATAATAAAGAAGACGAAGGATCCCAGTTGGATCTGTTTGTGATTCAGATACTGACAACAGTGATGATAAATTAGTAATTAAATTGTTATTGAAAACAATCGTAATTTGTTCCGCAAACTACATCTATAATAATAGGCTAGGCGATTTCTTGTGACCGATGTTTTGTTCTACCATTTTATCCCGATTTTGACCAAACGTATATTATATGAAAGGTATTTCTTTTTAGCTGTTCACCAGGTATACAGATTTTTAAATTTTTTCCTTTATTTTGTGTAAATTGTATTTAAAGTTGCTACTAACAATACACACAATTATACAATGCTATGTGTATGTTTATTAAATTTGTTAAAGTGTTTGTAATAAAAATGGGTTTGTTTTTTGTGTTGATTTGTGAATTGGCTATAACTGATTAGCATACTTTTAGGGTCTTTATTTAATGAAAAAATAAAATTTCCTAGAATTTGAACTCGAATTTCGAGGGCTGGAATCAGCTAGTATAATATTAATAGGCTAGGCGATTTCTTGTGACCGATGTTTTGTTCTACCGTTTGATACCGATTTTGACCAAACGTATATAATTTGAAAGGTATTTCTTTTTAGCCGATTTGCAGATTTCAGATTTTTAAATTTTTCCTTTATTTTGAGTAAATTGCATTTAAAGTTGCTACTAACACATACATAAAATTATACATATGCTATGTGTGTGTTTATTAAATTTGTTAATTGATTTGTTAATGAGTTTGTTATCTTCATTCACAATGATAATAAACCATAAAAGTGTTGGTTTGTGAATTGGCTAAGTTGAAAATTAAAGCTGCCTAGAAATTGCACTCGAATTTGGAGCGCTGGAATCTGCTAGTAAAAATAAATCTGTATTCTTGAAATTCCTTAGTTTCAACTTTTGCCAATTTAAAAAAGAAAATAAAAATTTCCGGGAAAAATACGAGATAAAGGGTTAAAATATTAAATAAAACAATAACCCATTAAAATATTAATTAGGTGTAAGAACATAAATTTATAAAAATTTACCTAAGGGACTGTGATTTATCATGACCGGATAACATTCCCGCCTTCGACAAATCCTAGCAAAATTTGATGTAGAACATATTCACAGAACATTTTAACAAATTAAACGCAGGTTTCAGGATAATTTTTTGGTATTTATTTAAGAAGGGAAATGAAAATTGCAGATTTAGGGTTAAAATATTCTATGAAAACATGTCTCTTAAAATTATGTTGCAGAAATCCAAACTCCGAAGTTAGTGCAAAGGAACTATTACACTACTTTTTGAGTCTCATTCAATACAGTGTTGGCGAAAAAATGAAAACTTTAAAAGGCCATAGAATTTGACTGTGTCCACATAACGCTTTGGGGGTTTTACTATGATAATTCGGCATAATAACACTAGCCAACAAGATTTTGGACTGGAGCAACCAAATATCTTTCCTAGGGTAATTTGGTGGGCTGAATAAAAAATGAACAAGACGTGATAGCCAGATTCGAATTTTTTTATGCCAGATTCGAATTCAGCGCATACATATTAGTTAAAAAACATGCTTAGTTTCTGCAGTCAAATTTTTTTTTTTTTTTAATTTGTAGACCAGTCTAATCATCCACCCAAGACTATGACCATCATTTTGTACCACACTTGTATTCTTTACCAATTTAACTGTCTTCCAAATGAACGATTTTTTATTTGGGCGGATTTTCTTCACCAAATGTACAAATTTTTTTGCGACTTTCTAAGTGGCATTTTGAATACTAATTAATTAGAAAAATAATCTGCTTTCTTCAGTTATTTTTTCTGATAAAAAAAATCATGTGGGTCCAATCACAGGGGAGATGTGTAAACATCTAGAAATTAAAGACTTTTTATGTCATATTTTTAAAATCAAACAGAAAGCGTCATCTATGTATCACTTATAGCAAACAACTGCAAGGGCTCTGTTTATACGTATATGTTATACGTTTATATTGTGAAACGTTTTACTGCAAAGGGTTTTTGAATTAGCTGAAACAATTTTATATCATAATTTTTTCACCAATACAATCATAAGTCACACTGATTTGTCTTACGGCTCACAGCGTAACATGTGAGCATGTGTGATTATATTGTGAAATAGAAATTTAGCCCCCCCCCCCCCCCCCCCACCATACGCGTATAGATGTTTACACATCAAAAATGTTGTTGCCAACAACGGAGTTCTTGTATAGTGCTTTTATAATTAACCATGTTTTCTTAATCAATTAATCTCTATAAAAGAAATAACACCGACTGCTTTAAAAAAACGTTTACAAAGGTTCAAAAGTCAAGTCAACAAATCCTCTAAAATATTCGTAGTCGCATTGAAACAATGTTTTTTTTTTTTTTTTGTAGTTACGAAAATCTAAAGTGTTTGTAATCTGATTGACAATGTTTTTTTTTTTTCTTGTGGTTACATTCAATAATTGTCAGCTCCAGAGAAGCCGTTCATCCATATTTTGACACTTGTGTTTAACAAACAAAAAACAATAAACGTGACCTGCAGTGCATAAACAAACTTGTTGATTTTAAATGTAAATTATTCAGACTCTTCTTCTAAAGTTTCTGTTGTTGTTGTCGTTGTTGTTAGTGTTATACATTCATATTTGTTTTTTAAGATTTAAGTTTTATTTCCATACACAGGCACTCATATGAGTCAAAGAGTGAGTGTAGTTAAAAACAATTGCTACTTCACTTGCTTTTGGGTCTTTTGTGTTTGTTGTTATTGTTTTGAGGTTTTTATTATAATTACATTTTTTGGTAAACTTTTGAAATGTTACGTTTAACACCATTTACAAAAGTTTTTTATTTTTTTATTTCGGAACTCTGGCCGAAATATGATTTTGTCGGAAGCAAAATTTCTAACTAAGAGAAAAATAATTTTTCATTAAAATGTTTCAATTCTACGATCATATGGCCAATAAAAACATATACTTACATATATCAAATCAAAATCAAATCAAAATATTTTTATGTTTGCAGCCTGTAGTTTATGAAAACTATTTTGAAATTCACTTTCAATAAAGAAGAACTCAAAAAGTTGAAGTGTGAAATTTTTATATAATTGATAATAACTGCGAAATATGTCAATAGATTTTTTCTGTAATACAGTTTGTCAAGAAAATCTTTGTACAATAAAAAAAAAGTAGAAAATATTCTTTTAATTTAAGAACAAATTCAACAACAAATTCTTTATATATTCGTTTCCTTACAACACATTTCGTTAATTTACTTCTTCAAGACTTTTAGACGCCAACACATTAAAAAAAAATACGCTGTACAACAACAACAACAACAACAACAAAAACGATGTTTACTTAATATAAATGTTGTCAAAAAAAACTTTGCATTATGAGGAAAGACAACAATATATGCGTTAATTTTCCACGAACTTGGTGCATTTAGGATTTTTCGATAAATGCTATTGCATGTGAAGAGGTTGCATAACGTGTATATTTAAGCTCTGTGAACTTGGCACCCGACTTTTGAAAATCGAGATTTTTTGCGATTCTTACAGAATTTTGTATGTAGTTGATTGTAGTAATAAATATTTCGTTTGTAGTTGTTTAAAAAAAAGTTATAGGACTTTGAAAAAAACCCATCCCCCGGATTTGAAGGCACTCAAATCTAATGGCTGATTCTTATAGAGAATCGTTTGTAGTTGATTGTAGTGAAGGAATTTCCGTTTGTAGTAGAAAGGAAAAAAAGTTATAGCCGATATATTTTTTTGAATTTTTTTTTTTCAAAATTGTGTTCGTGCTCTATAATAATTTGTAGTTGGTTGTAGTGACTGCTAATTCGTTTGTAGTTGCGCGAAATCTAAGCGGAAGTCAGAATACATCTAAATCTCGCTCGGAAATCATTTGTAGTCGATTGTAGTGACCGCTTATTCGTTTGTAGTTTCGCGAAAACTAAGCGGAAGTCAGAATACATGGAGGTCTAGCTCGACAATCATTTGTAGTTCATTGTAGTGAACGCTAATTCATTTGTAGTTCCTCGAAAAGCACCGAGTCGTCAGATTTAATTGAGATCTAGCTCGGAAATCGTTTGTAGTTCAATGTAGTGGTCGCTATTTCGTTTATAGTTCTTCAAAAAGCAACCGGAAATCAGAATACATCGAGATACAGCTCAGAAATTGTTTGTAGTTGATTGTAGTGACGACTTGCGGAAAATTTCCCGAAAATAATTTCCCGACAACAATTTCCCGAAAACAATTTCCCAAAATTACAATTTCCCGAAAACAATTTCCCGAAAAGTGGCAACGCACAACTGACACATGCACACAGGATCACGGTTAAATTGCCACTGTTCATATATCCCGAATTTTTTCGGGGAATTGTTTTTCGGGAAATTGTAATTTCCGGAAATTGTTTTCGGGGAATTGTAATTTCGGGAAATTGTAATTTCCGGAAATTGTTTCGGGGAATTGTAATTTCGGGAAATTGTTTTCGGGAAATTGTTGCCGGGAAATTTCCGCAAATCGTCACTACAATCAACTACAAACGATTTCTTAGCTAGATCTTGATGTATTCTGATTTTCGGTTGCTTTTTGAGGAAATATAAACGAATTAGCGACCCCTACATTCAACCACAAACGATTTCCGAGCTAGATCTCAATTAATTCTGACGACTCGGTGCTTTTCGAGGAACTAAAAACGAATAAGCGGTCACTACAATCGACCACAAATGATTTCCGAGCGAGATCTCGATGTATTCTGACATCCGCTTAGTTTTCGCGAAACTAGAAACGAATAAGCAGTCACTAGAACCAACTACAAATTATAATAGAGCACGAACACAATTTTAAAAAAAAAAATTAAAAAAAATATATCGGCTATAACTTGTTCTACGTGTAAAAATCGAATATTTATACCTTATACCACCATGTGGTTTGTGTAATGACTTTGTATTGCTGTTTGTAACTACCAAAAATATTTGATCTAGACCCATCTTTTATTATACCGATCGACTCAGAACACTTTTTGAGTCGATTTAACGATGTCCGTCCGTCTGTGTGTCCATGTAAACCTTGTAATTGATCGCAAATATGAATATGTTTTGATGAAGTTTGGTATATAAGCTTTTAACTGCAATAGGATGAACGCTATTGAAATTGGCCACTTAAGTTATTTTGCGGTAATGGCTCGATGGTTTCAGTAGTGACCTGCTGCTTGCATAGACACAGAACGAGAATCATTAAATCGGCTCAGAATATGATTTTGAAACAAAGGGTATAATGAAAAGCGGGTCGAGATTAGGCATTTTGTGCGCGTTACAAACACAAACTCATTACATCTCTAACCACAGAGTGGTGTAAGTTATAATAATTATTACTAGTATAGCCCAGCACTCGAAATTCGAGTGCAAATATTATTTTTTCATTCAATTTTTTTCTTTCAAAGTTTTTTTAATCTATATATTAAAACAATTTATGAATATTTGAATGAGCCTAGATGTATGCTAATCAATTTTCACAATTCAACACAGGGCGTGTTATATACAATTTAAATCATTCACATTAACAGGGTGTAACGAATTATTAGAAATATTTTATTTTATTTAATTTAATATATTTTTAAGACAGATTAAATATAAATTTTATCATTCTCAGCTTCTCCTCCATATGAACTATAACTATGCCAACTTTCACACTCCTCCGTAACCGCATATTGCTTAAAAAGGGAACTAAAAATTTACCTTCACTTATTAATAAATAGATTATTGTCGATGAGTAATACAGTAGAAGTGAAAAATTTTAAAGTTTATTGAACCATTTCTTAAAATTTGTTAGCAATAGCTAAACCCATTTTAACAGAGGACAAAAAGATTCCTAGATTCAAGATTCGTTACTTCGATGCATAGATGTTATTAATAATTATAATCTTATTAATGTTTGGGGATGATGTTGTTGAGATAGGGGCTCATAGCTCTCAATTTTCTGCCGTTAGTTCGTATCATGGTTTTTTAATCCATGATACGAGAGCCGTCTTTAAAGTGGTAAATTCTGACATCAGAATCGTAGTATGTTGTTTTATTTGTTCTCAGAACGATTTTCAAAATTTAGCACAGCCAAAAAACTTTCGTTCGATAATTTGTTAATACTTTTTATGTGGATTAACTCAACAACGGCATGGTGATCAAATTGTTTCGACTTATAGTGAGAATTTCGACAATACCGTCACTTGTTGAATTTTTCGCGTAGACTGGTAAACAATTTTAAGCAATTTCCTCGCCGAAACCAAGGAAATGCTTGACTAATACTCTGGGGACTCTGCATCATCAACTTGTTGTTCTTCCAGCACAAGTAACGCCAAACGTGGTGGTCGCTTAAAAGTGGTTCTCACACCAAAATTCAAATGACCCCTATGAAATCGACATAAATTACCATAAGATCCAAATTATCATATAGATCATAGTCAAATTGGGTTTTGTGTGTGTTTATTATATCCATTCTTCAGTAGTCCAAAAATAATCCCTATTGGACAATTCTTGGTCTTCACTTAAATCTATCAGAAAACAAAAATATTGCACAGATTTTTCTCAAATTTACTTTGTATACATTTTTTCAAAATATAAGTGACTTTACCAAATATGGTCAGGATCAGTCCATTTTTCGACCAAGTCCCCATATAAATATAGCTTCCGATATGAACTTTTTCATATGTGCAGCCAAAAAAATTAATAACAATGCCACTCAAATTTGTTTTATGTTTATTTTCTATATCCAATTAGTTGGACCGAAGAGATGGGCTCTTTAAACCATGATATGGGTATTTGTTTTTTAATTGTATTTTTTGTTACATATTTGTCCATCTTTCAATAGAGAACACACCAAAGATTGATTTCGCAAAAATAAACAAACATAATTTTAGAACGTAAAATTATAAAAAAAAAAAAAACAAAATTGGCAAATTTAGAATTTTGTAAAAGCTTTCAATTTATTGCCACCTACGCTATTTAAGTACCAATTTTTTTTACTAAGATTAGGTTCGAAAATTATTCAAATATAAAGAAAACAATAAGATTAATTTGTAAAAATACATGTTAAATTAATATACAAGATACATTTAAAAACAATTTAATATTAAATTAAAATCATTTTGACAATATAAGCTACTTATCATGGATATTCGTAAACAAATGCGTTTAAAATAGACTGTATTATTTTTTAAATAGTGATAAATATCATAAAAAACTTGATTTTGAAAAGAACTGCAGATATAAATATGATTTAAATATGATTTTATGATAAAAATTTAATATGATTTTTTCTATAATTTATTATGATACAAAAAAAAAAAACAAGTAAGAAAATTATAGTCGGTCTAGACCGACTATACGATACCCTATACCATGAGTTTAGAGACCCTATCTCTCAGGCCAAGAAAATAAGCATAAACCAAATTTGAGTGGGATTTTTATTAATTTTTTTGGCTGCAGATATGAAAAAGTTCATATCGGATGCTATATATATATGGGGACTAGGCCCAAAAATGGACCGATCCTGACCATGTTTGGTAAAGTCTCTTGTATTTTGCAAAAATATATACAAACAAAATTTGAGAAGAATCAGTGAAATATTTTTGTTTTTTGATAGATTTAAGCGAAGATCGGGAAGCAGCTCTATATGGGGACTATGACTAACAGTTGTCCCATAGGGATCATTTTTGGACTACTGATTAATGAATGTCATAAACACATACAAACCCAATTTGACTAAGATTTATATGATAATTTGGATCTTATGGCAATTTATGTGGATTTCATATGGGTTCATTTGTATGGGGGCTAGGTCTGAACATGGACCGATTCTCACCAATTTCAATAGCGTTCATCCTATGGCCAATAAAAGCTTACATACCAAATTTCATCAAAATATATTCATATTTGCGACATGTAGTTTGATTACAAGCTTTACATGGACACACAGACGGACGGACGGACGGACATCGTTTAATCGAATCACGGAGAGATTAAAACGGATTTCCCCTCATCCAATCAATCTGAAACTTGGTCGATATACTTGCTGTAAAGAAAGATTAACTTCGACATAGTCACGCACAGTCACGCATAGTCACGCACAGTACGGAGTGATTTAAAACCCACCCATTTCCCGTTATCTGATCGATCTGAAACTTGGTTGATAGACTTGCTGTGAAAAAAGATAAACCTTCACATAGTCACGCACAGTCACGGAGAGAATAAAATCTCACTTCCCCTCATCCGATCGATCTGAAACTTTGTCCATAGACTTGTTGTTTTAAGATAGTCTTACAAAGTCACGCATAGTCATGCACAGTCACGGAGTGATTTAAATCACATTTCCCCTGAGCCGATCAATCTGAAACTTTGTCCATAGACATGTTGTGACCAAGGATTAATTTTAAAATAGTCACGCAAAGTCACGCAAAGTCACGCACAGTTACGGAGAGATTCAAAACTCATATGGATAAGGAAAGCAAGAGTTTTAATAAAAACTTTTATGGATTAGATTATTTTTTCATTTAAAAATAAATTTTCTTAATTATTCATGGAATTGGTGTAGTGGGTTATGTGGATTTTTTTGTTTTTGTTAATTACAATTGCAATTGCTTTGGATTTTTTTTTTTTTTTTTTTTTTTGTGAGTAAAATGTTTGTTGTTTTGATGTGTAAATTTGGTGTAAAATTTGTTTGCTATACAACATTGTTTATTTATTTATTTTTTTTTTATTTTTGGGGGGTTAAAAATTAATTAGTTTTCTGAAGTATTTGTTTTTATAAAGCAAGGTCGTTCGTTCACCAACATATTGCAATAATATTTTTTTTCTTTATTTTTGTTTGTGTTTTTGCTTTTCAAAAAGACATACCTAACTATTAGAAATAATAGATGGTATATGTTTTGCTATTTATGAAAGGAAAAAAACTTATTAGAGTTTTTGGGTGTATACAATACAAAATAATAAATTTAAGAAATGATTGGAACCACCAGAAATTTAATATTTATTATAAAGAGAATATTAAACATCAGTTTTTTTGCCTTTCTAACTCAGGTTCAATTACAATATTGTTAGTTAATCTAAAAATAGTTAATCTTTTCAACTGAATGATTAATCTTATATACTTTAACTCAATTTCCTGTCATTGCTAAAAAGCGTTGGATTTTTTGAAGAATTTTCTGAATTTTCTTATTCAATTCATTTATTTATTTATTGCTTAAATGTGAACTAACAATAAGTATTAAAATCGTAAAACTAAAGTCCAGCCAGTACTAGCCAAAAACTTTATTATTCGCTTTTTGAAGTCATATAGCGTTGGTGCAAATACATATGTATATGTATGCTATTTAAACGTGTAATTTTACATTGATTGCCGCTAAACAAAACACTGCAGAGTATGATCCCTTACTTTGATTTTGGGTATTCTAATGCCGCACAGTGGCGCCACCTGAGTTTCTTCGTTGCAAAAATCGTAATTTTTGAACCGATTGAGATAATCAAATAAGTTAAAAGGCATATGATAGATAATTATCCAACCTATAAAATAACTGATTGAACAAAGTGCTACACCTTCTAGATGCTTACCTATGGGTTATCAAAGTTGAAATTTGTTAACGGCATGTAATAAATCATGTTTATGTTATTTTTTATGTTTCTTTTTCAAGTATTTTATGTTTTAAAATAATTATCCATAAATAAAAATAAAAAAAAAAATATTTCCATCAAAGTTGAAAAATACTGAAAAAAATAGTCAGTTGGTAAATAGCGATTTACCTGGAGAATCACAAAACAAACAGTATTTCTTTTCTTTATAATATACTGCATAAATACATAAATCAATAGATATAAAAAGATTACGATTAGTTGTTACCTAGTTTTTTTTATATTCCACCTAAAACAGGACCAAATTGCCTAAAAATTGTGTGTTTTTTTGAAAACTGAAAATCGGTCAACTTCGCAAGGTTATATCTTCTAAACTAAAAATCTGACTTTATTGAATGTAGCAAATTTGTAATTTCCTATAAAATGAGCTTATTCAAAATATCGTAAGCACACACGAAATTTTTGATTTTTGCAACCTCATTTGTTCTAAGGACGCTACTGAACGCCGGCTGCGCCGCATCTTTTTCTACTCCAATAACAAAAAAACAAGTAAGAGAATTATAGTTGGTTTAAACCGACATTACGATACCTTATACCATGCATTTAGAGACCCCTGTCTCTTAGGTCCAACTAATTGGACATAGAAGATAAGCATAGACCAAAACTGAGTGGCATTGTTATTAATTTTTTTGACTGCAGATATGAAAAAGATCATATCGGGTCCTATAATTATATGGGGACTAGGTCGAAGAATGGACCAATCCATATTTTGCAAAGCCACTTGTATTTTTTTGATACCCTCCACCCAACATTGGGTACGGCTACCACTTTGAAACTGTTACCGATACTGAAACATTAAATCCAAATACCAATTAAATTTTAAGTTAATTGGTTTTCTTGTTGACCAATTTCTATTAAAAACAAGTATATACAATAACGACTATACGATACCCTATACCATGGTTTAGAGACCCTATCTCTCAGGCCCAACTAACTGGATATAGAAAATAAAAATAAACCAAATTTGAGTGGCATTTTTATTAATTTTTTTGGCTGCAGATATGAAAAAGTTCATATCGGGTCCTATATTTATATGGGGACTAGGGCGAAAAATGGACCGATATTTTGTAAAGTCACATATACTTTGAAAAAAAATTTACAAACCAAATTTTAGAAAAATCTGTGCAATATTTTTGTTTTGTGATAGATTTAAGTAAAAATCGGGAAGCAGCTCTATATGGGGCCTACGACTAAAAATTGTCCTATAGGGATTATTTTGGACTACTGATTAATACATATATTAAACACATCTTATGGCAATTTATGTCGATTTCATAGGGGACAGTTGTATGGGGACTAGGTCTGAACATGGACTGATTTTCACCAATTTCAACAGCGTTCATCCTATGGCCGATAAAGACTTATATACCAAATTTCATCAAAATATATTCATATTTGCGACCTGTAGTTTGGTTACAAGGTTTACATGGACACACAGACGGACGGATATCGCTAAAACGACTCAGAAAGTGATTCTGAGTCGATCGGTATAATAAAAGATGGGTCTAGGTCAAATAGTTTTGGTAGTTACAAACAGCAGCACAAAGTCATTATACCCGAACCACATAGTGGTATAGGGTATAAAAACAATAAAGCTTAAGAATTAATTACTACTAGCAGATTCCAGCCCTCAAAATGCGAGTGCAAGTTCTAGGAAATTTTATTTTTTCATTAAATAAAGACCCTAAAGGTATGCTAATCCATTATAGCCAATTCACAAATCAACACAAAAAAACAAACTAATTTTTATTACAAACACATTAACAAAATTTTATAAACACACACATAACATTGTACAATTTTTTATGTATGAGTTAGTAGCAACTTTAAATGTAATTTACTCAAAATAAAGGAAAAAATTTAAAAATCTGTAAATCTGCAAAACGGCTAAGAAGAAATGCCTTTCAAATAATATAAGTTTGGTCAAAATCGGGATAAAACGGTAGAACAAAACATCGGTCACAAGAAATCGCCTAGACCATTAATATTATAGATTTGAAAAATTTGGTTATTTTTCTAAGTATAAATACCCCTAAAAATACCCAAAGTTTGATCCCTATAAGCCTGTTTTGAGACCTCAGAAGTCATACGATAATTAAAAAAAAATCGAATGATTCTTCGCTACAAGTTATTAACATTAAAACAGAAGTTTTTAAATAATTTTATTTAAACAAAAAACAAAAATAATGAAAATAGCTAAGAAACTAAAGAATGAAACTAAAATTTTTAATTTGTAATTTTCAATTTTTAATTTTTATTTTTTTTTAATTAATTTTTTTTTAATTTTAAATTTTTAATTTTTAATTTTAAATTTTAAATTTTAAATTTTAAATTTTAAATTTTAAATTTTTAATTTTTAATTTTTAATTTTTAATTTTTAATTTTTAATTTTTAATTTTTAATTTTTAATTTTTAATTTTTAATTTTTAATTTTTAATTTTTAATTTTTAATTTTTAATTTTTAATTTTTAATTTTTAATTTTTAATTTTTAATTTTTAATTTTTAATTTTTAATTTTTAATTTTTAATTTTTAATTTTTAATTTTTAATTTTTAATTTTTAATTTTTAATTTTTAATTTTTAATTTTTAATTTTTAATTTTTAATTTTTAATTTTTAATTTTTAATTTTTAATTTTTAATTTTTAATTTTTAATTTTTAATTTTTAATTTTTAATTTTCAATTTTTAATTTTTAATTTTTAATTTTTAATTTTCAATTTTTAATTTTTAATTTTTAATTTTTAATTTTTAATTTTTAATTTTTAATTTTTAATTTTTAATTTTTAATATTTAATTTTAAATTTTTAATTTTTAATTTTTAATTTTTAATTTTTAATTTTTAATTTTTAATTTTTAATTTTTAATTTTTAATTTTTAAATTTTAATTTTTAATTTTTAATTTTTAATTTTTAATTTTTAATTTTTAATTTTTAATATTTAATTTTTAATTTTTAATTTTCAATTTTTAATTTTTAATTTTTAATTTTTAATTTTTAATTTTTAATTTTTAATTTTTAATTTTTAATTTTTAATTTTTAATTTTTAATTTTTAATTTTTAATTTTTAATTTTTAATTTTTAATTTTTAATTTTTAATTTTTAATTTTTAATTTTTAATTTTTAATTTTTAATTTTTAATTTTTAATTTTTAATTCTTAATTTTTAATTTTTAATTTTAAATTTTTAATTATTAATTTTTAATTTTTAAATTTTAATTTTTAATTTTTAATTTTGAATTTATAATTTTTAATTTTTAATTTTTAATTTTTAATTTTTAACTTTTAATTTTTAGTTTCTAATTTTTATTTTTTAATTTTTAATTTTTAATTTCTAATTTTTAATTTTTAATTTTTAATTTTTAATTTTTAATTTTTAATTTTTAATTTTTAATTTTTAATTTTTAATTTTTAATTTTTAATTTTTAATTTTTAATTTTTAATTTTTAATTTTTAATTTTTAATTTTTAATTTTTAATTTTTAATTTTTAATTTTTAATTTTTAATTTTTAATTTTTAATTTTTAATTTTTAATTTTTAATTTTTAATTTTTAATTTTTAATTTTTAATTTTTAATTTTTAATTTTTAATTTTTAATTTTTAATTTTTAATTTTTAATTTTTAATTTTTAATTTTTAATTTTTAATTTTTAATTTTTAATTTTTAATTTTTAATTTTTAATTTTTAATTTTTAATTTTTAATTTTTAATTTTTAATTTTTAATTTTTAATTTTTAATTTTTAATTTTTAATTTTTAATTTTTAATTTTTAATTTTTAATTTTTAAGTTTTAATTTTTAATTTTTAATTTTTAATTTTTAATTTTTAATTTTTAATTTTTAATTTTTAATTTTTAATTTTTAATTTTTAATTTTTAATTTTTAATTTTTAATTTTTAATTTTTAATTTTTAATTTTTAATTTTTAATTTTTAATTTTTAATTTTTAATTTTTAATTTTTAATTTTTAATTTTTAATTTTTAATTTTTAATTTTTAATTTTTAATTTTTAATTTTTAATTTTTAATTTTTAATTTTTAATTTTTAATTTTTAATTTTTAATTTTTAATTTTTAATTTTTAATTTTTAATTTTTAATTTTTAATTTTTAATTTTTAATTTTTAATTTTTAATTTTTAATTTTTAATTTTTAATTTTTAATTTTTAATTTTTAATTTTTAATTTTTAATTTTTAATTTTTAATTTTTAATTTTTAATTTTTAATTTATAATTTTTAATTTTTAATTTTTAATTTTTAATTTTTAATTTTTAATTTTTAATTTTTAATTTTTAATTTTTAATTTTTAATTTTTAATTTTTAATTTTTAATTTTTAATTTTTAATTTTTAATTTTTAATTTTTAATTTTTAATTTTTAATTTTTAATTTTTAATTTTTAATTATTAATTTTTAATTTTTAATTTTTAATTTTTAATTTTTAATTTTTAATTTTTAATTTTTGACTTTTAATTTTTAACTTTTAATTTTTAATTTTTAATTTTTAATTTTTAATTTTTAATTTTTAATTTTTAATTTTTAATTTAAAATTTTTAATTTTTCATTTTTCATTTTTAATTTTTAATTTTTAATTTTTAATTTTTAATTTTTAATTTTTAATTTTTAATTTTTAATTTTTAATTTTTAATTTTTAATTTTTAAATTTTAATTTTTAATTTTTAATTTTTAATTTTTGATTTTTGATTTTTAATTTTTAATTTTTAATTTTTAATTTTTAATTTTCAATTTTCAATTTTTAATTTTTAATTTTTAATTTTTAATTTTTAATTTTTAATTTTTAATTTTTAATTATTAATTTTTAATTTTTAATTTTTAATTTTTAATTTTTAATTTTTAATTTTTAATTTTTAATTTTTAATTATTAATTTTTAATTTTTAATTCTTAATTTTTAATTTTTAATTTTAATTTTTAATTTTTAATTTATAATTTTTAATATTTTAATTTTTAATTTTTAATTTTTAATTTTTAACTTTTAATTTTTAATTTTCATTTTTCGTTTTTAATTTTCAACTTTTAATTTTTCAGTTTGACCTTAGAACGCCAAGCCCTTTTGAGGTTTTACAATACTGACCTAGAACTTTCACCTTGACTTGGAATTCCTCATCCACCAGAAAGGCTGTTATACAGTGTTATCAGCAACTATATTAAAATGATAACCGTACCCAATAGTGGTTATAATATTGAGTATACGACACAGGTGAAGGGTATCAAAACTGTTTTTCATTCAAATTTATTGATCCGCCTAATTTGCTAAATGCGCTGAAACAATCAAAATCGTTTGCCATATGATCTATTTCACGTGCCATTTTAGCACAATAGGATATTAGTTGTGCTATTTATGATTAATTAAAAAAAAAAAACATAAATTCATCCGTTAACAATGACCAAATTAAGATTTTCACACCTTTTGATAGACAAAGACACACACACACAGCAACATCAAAAAATCAAACTACGAAAAAATAAAAATCCTATAATTCATGTTAAGAAATTACGTTCATAACAGAAGCTTTGAACCAAAATAATAACAACAACAAAAACAAGTAAGAAAATTATAGTCGGTCTAGACCGACTATATGATACCCTACACCATGGTTTAGAGACCCTATCTTTCGGTCCAACTACTTCGATATAGAAAATAAGCATAAACCAAATTTGAGTGGGATTTTTATTAATTTTTTTGGCTGCAGATATGAAAATGTTCATATCGGATGTTATATCTATAAAGGGACTAGGTCCAAAAATGGACCGATCCTGATCATGTTTGGTAAAGTCTCTTGTATTTTGCAAAAATATGTACAAACAAAATTTGAGAAGAATCAGTGCAATATTTTTGTTTTTTAATAGATTTAAGTGAAGATCGGGAAGCAGCTCTATATGGGGTCAAAGGGATCATTTTTCGACTACTCATTAGTGGATGTAATGAACGCATACAAACCCAATTTGAGTAAGATCTATATGACAATTTGGATCTTATGGCAATTTATGTCGATTTCATATGGGTAATTTGTATGGGGGCTAGGTCTGAACATGGACCGATTCTCACCAATTTCAATAGCGTTCATCCCATGGCCGATAAAAGCTTATATGCCAAATTTCATCAAAATATATTCATATTTGCGACCTGCAGTTTGATTACAAGCTTTACATGGACACACAGACGGACGGACGGACGGACGGACGGACGGACATTGTTAAATCAACTCAGAAAGTGATTCTGATTCGATCGGTATAATTAAAGATGGGTCTAGGTCAAATATTTTTGGTTGTTACAAACAGCAGCACAAAGTCATTATACCCAAACCACATAGTGGTATAGGGTATAACAACTAACAAACAAAATATAAAAATTGATAATAAAACACTATTATTACGCATGGATTGGACAAAAGTGCGTGGCAATCAATACCGACAACAAGCACAATAACCAAAAATTATATTATCAAGATAAAACGAAATCAAAAAAATTAAAGCGGAAACTCTTAAAGGTCATTTTGAACGTTCAAACATTTAAACGTTCAAATGTATTGTTTTATTTTTTTTTATTTTTATATAAAATGATTAACTGAGAATCAAAGTTTAGTGCATTCATTAAATATCTAGTGCCCCTACGATATATGCATGGAATTTTAAAATATTACAAATTGGAATTTAACAATTTCAATTTATCATGAAATAATCATCTTTTATACACCAGTAAATTTGATTTTTGTTGGTAAAAAAAAAAAAATATATGAAATATGAAATAAAATCACCATTCCAATCGCCCTGTTAAATGATTTTAATATAAAGTGTTTAAATTGTTTCATTGACAAGGTTCTTATAAATATTATTTTCGAAATATAAAACCAGCTCGTTCATTGACTTTTTATATATAACATTAGGATGGCTCATATTTTTATAGTAAAAATTAATCACTCTGTGGTCTGAGTATAATGAAATTTTTGAGTAGGAAAAAATCTATTAACATAATTTTCTGTTTATTCCGTAGTAACCGTTTTAGTATCCAGTAAAAGTTTTGAGAAATTTCACTTTTGAAGTTTGAAAAAATATGAATTCCAACAAGTTTCATGTTTTGATCAAACATCGTTTTTTTTTTTTTTTTTTTTTTTTTGATGGGGAGAACTAATACTGTCGAACTCTCATATCTCCGCTCTGGTGGGACAAAGCAAGGAGGAACTGTCAAAGCTAACCCGCTTTTCCATGATAACTCTTGTATTGGAGGACGAACTAGCAAAAACAGGTTCTGCTCTTGCTACTCCTTCCGCGGTATCAGTCGCAACTTCACTCGGTACCATTAAGAGAGGAATCTTCGTGCAGTTGCTACGAGCAGCGGAAAATAAATGGAGGAAAATTGACACATGCAAGATTGTAAGGCAGACATGGTCTGACTATAACTTAAGATGGACTAAATCTTTCCTCAGTGGGAGTAGAAGGGAAAAATCAGGCCTTACGGCCGTGTCGGCTGATCGGCAAACAAGCAGCACGACTCGGACTTCAGCAAAACGATCACTGCCGCAGTGCGGATACCTGGAGAAGAGGAGACAGTTTATCATCTCTTCTGCGAGTGTGAAGCTTTGAATGCTATAAGATTCAGAACACTAGGCAGACACATACTGGACAACTTATGCACTTAAACCTTAGCACTTTTGAAATATTCCTTAGTAGTGGTGTGGTTTTTCAAAACGGAGTCACTTTCACTACTTGTTGATTTCACTGACGGTGAACTGTGACTTACCTGCCTTCGTGTTGAGTGACAAAAAGCTGAAATTCTTAATTTAAACATGACCGCATAAGTACTGATGATGCAGAAGTTCGACCAAAGAAAACATTAAGTACAGTAAATGGGAATGCTGACATCTTAGAGATGTTGACAGAACGTGTTCGTCATACATTAGTAATTGACCGAAGTTATTCATTCATTAATGGTAATGTTTAACTCCTTAGCAATTGCTTCCACACTCCCCAGAATTATCTAGATCTGGCTGCCAGCATCTAGTAATTGTTTCCAAACTTTAAAAGATGTCATCAGGGAAAGAGATTTTTCAAGAATGAGGCAATCCTAATGAAAACGTAGTCCTATTTTGAAGATTATCAAGAATAGTAGATACTATTCAAGGATTTCAACTGATTTTTATCTAAATAATCGTAACAATGTAGTTTTTCAGCTCAAAAATTTTTTTCCACCAACATTTTGTTTCCCCACAATTTTTCTTTCCACCTTAATTTATTATATCATCACACCAGTGTTCAGAGGCTACATATAAATTTGTAGTCTTTGCGTTTAATAACCTGGGCCCCATAATATGTATATATATATATATATATATATATATCTTCTTGATCCTAATAAGCACAGTTGATATAGCGATGAACGTCTGTCCATCTATGGAATTCACGATCACGCCCTGAATATGTCAGCTGGGGTTCAATAGGTACACATAATTCAATGAAAACGTAAAAAAAGTAAGAAAATTATATTCGGTCTATACAATACCCTATACGATGTATTTAGAGACCCTGTCTCTTATGTCCAACTAATTGGATATAGAAAATAAGCGTAAACCAAATTTGAGTGGCATTATTAATTTTTATTGCTTTTCAATATAAAAAAGTTCATATCGGATGCTATATTTATATGGAGACTAGATCGAAAAATGGACCGATCCTGAGCATTTTAGAAAAATCTCTGCAATATTTTTGTTTTTTGATAGATTTAAGTGAAGATCGGGAAGCAGCTTTATATGGGGGCTATAACTAAGAATTGTCCAATAGGGTTTATTTTTGGACTACTGGTGTAATAAATCATCTGCGGAAAATTTCCCGAAAACAATTTCTCAAATACAATTGCCCGAAAACAATTGCCCGAAAGAACAATTCCCCGAAAAACAATTCCCCGAAAACAATTTCCGAAATTACAATTGCCCGAAAACAACTTCCCGAAAACAACTTCCCGAAAAAAATTTCCCGAAATTACAATTTCCCTATTTTTAGTTTACAACTTCCCATATATTCTTGATTTCCCCCGTAAAAAAAACTTGCTGCATACGATTTCTCGAAAAAACAATTTCCCGAGTATACGACTTCTCGAAAAAGCAATTCCCCCACCCCGCACCGCGCCCTTCCTCTTCCACCCTCCCTCGTCATCCGGACCTATTTATTGAAGTGACATACGCTTATTTTTTCATTGTGACTTTGAACACTTCGGGATTCAGACCTCCCGACGGATAATGCTCACTCCATCACATCCTGCCTATGCAGTAGCTGCTACGGAATCGTTACCATCTTGCATAGCGAATTTTTTTAGTTATTTGGGTTGTAATACTCAGTTACTATGCCACTCGAATTCGTGGATAGCGAAAAAGGTAAACCGAGGTTGCTTCTGAATGATTTCTTGTATCATGACGACGGTCAGTCCGTTGATAGCGTTTATTGGCGTTGCATCCTTTATCGAGGAAAACATTGTACCGGCAGGTCCATAACTTGCAACGATACTATAAAAAAAGAGGCTCTTCACAATCACAGTGCCGAAGCGGCCTTCGTTGCTAAAGAAAAAATCGTTAATAAGCTGAAAGATCTTGCCCGGACCACTACATCAAGTGGTCATGAACTGATTGTTCGCGCTTCGGCCGGAATTTCTGATGGTATTGTTTTGGAAATGCCATCAACAAACTATTTGAAGAAATAGTAATTTCGGGAAATTGTAGTTTCGGGAAATTGTGTTCAGGAAATTGTATTTCGGGAAATTGTAATTTAGGGAAATTGTAATTTCGGGAAATTGTGTTCGGGAAATTGTAATTTCGGGAAATTGTCATTTCGGGAAATTGTGTTTGTGAAATTGTCTTTTCGGGAAATTGTTTTCGGGAAACTGTTTCCGGGAAATTGTTTTCGGGAAATTTTCCGCAAATCGTACATATATTCTATACATGTATATATATTCATAATAACGGCATGTTAGAAATAAATCGGTATATTATTTTATTTATATAAAATTCTCCAATATGTACTTTGTTTTAGGGAAAATACATTTCTTTTGTAGTAACAAACAGAGTGTCACTTCAGTTTGCTCGGTGTTGCTATGCCACAGTAGATGGCGCCGCAATTTTTGTTCTAATTAGTTTTGCAATCGTTATTTCTATTTTAACAAGAACGTCAACATTTTCAATTAGATATCAAACCTCATTTCGCTCAGTGTTGCTATGCCACAGGAGATGGCGCCGCAATTTTTGTTTTAATTAGCTTTGCAATAGTTATCTCTATTTTAACAAGAATTTCAACATTTTCAATTAAATATCAAACACAATAATGTTAAAAGTATATACAGAGCTGAGTAAAGAAGAAGCAATGAGTTTTTTGTTTTAAAAACAGTTCTACATAGTTATATAAAATTATTATTCTGCTTTACCTACAAAATATCTGATTGCGATTACATATATATAATTTTTAAAAATTGTTTATAATTACTAAAAAGTTATTTTTCACATAAATTCAGAATTGCACCTTTTAAATTTTCCATTCAAAATCAAGAAAATATCAATTCTAAAAACTGGAATTCAGATTTCCAATTATAAATTAGAAAATATTAATTGAATTTCGGAAAATCATATTAAAATCATATTAAGAAGAGATCAATTGCATTTTTAAAATATAAATTTTATTCTTTAAACACAAATTGGTGTTCAGAGTTGTGCATACAAGGTAACGGAACTGATCGTCTTTACCTTGGTAAAGTCCAGAACCAATCCTTGTTCTTGTAAACAGCTAAGAAGACTCACGACCTCAGACCCTTCGGGGCAGGTGGACACCGGGCAATGGTATTATAACAACCGTTAAAACACTAGCTAATGTGAGCAACGTGGAAAGTCAACGGCGAAGAAGTGATTGATGTATCACATCTAAGGCGAATGAACCAACCACCCCACCGCTGCGTCTGTCTCATATTGGGCGGCAGCAAACAGCGTCTGTACTCCAGAGGAGCGGCTGAATACACAGAAGGAAAACTATAAACCCTTCAGAAGGCAACGGGAAACTACTGAAGTAATGTCCCTTGAAAACCATACAATGAACAATAGCAATAACGTACGGCCCTCAATCTTCAGAAACACGAGGGTGCTAAGAATCCCCGGAGGTAAAACAAAACAAAAACTCAACATCGGTACATGGAATGTACGAAGTCTTTATGAAGCTGGAAAACTAGCTAATACCATAGCCGAAATGAACAGGCTCAAAATTGACATACTCGGTGTAAGTGAAACGTGGTGGCCAGATAGTGGAGAATTTGCTTCCCAAAATACGAAAATGTACTATTCAGGCAACCTTAACAATAACCACAGAAATGGCGTGGGAATTATCGTAAAAAATAACATAGCGAAATGCGTATCCGGATTTATCCCAAAATCAGACAGAGTCATGCTTATAAAGCTAGACGCCAGACCAATAAATATAAATATTATTATGATAAAAGTGACGAAGAAATTAAAGTTTTTTATGATGAAATTAAAGATGTTATGAAAATGACGAAACCTCACGAGATAACCATCATTCAAGGAGATTTCAACGCAAAAGTAGGAGAAGATAAAGTACCTGGTACAACAGGAAATTACGGATTATGAGAAAGAAATGAAAGAGGCGACAGACTAATCCAATTCTGTCAGGAATACAAAATGACAATAACTAACACACTATTCTGCCTTCCGCCAAAACGACCCTATACCTGGAAATCCCCACAGGATAGAAGAGGTAACATTGTGAGGAATCAAATTGATTACATACTTATAAATAAACGCTATTGCTCAAGTATAGCAAAAACTTCAACGTACCCAGGGGCGGACGTACCATCGGACAACAATCTCTTAATGGCAAACTTGTACCTAAAACTCTCCTTAACCAAAAGGAGAAAAGTACGCAGGAAGCTAGATATGGGAAAGCTCGAAGTACCCGCTATTCGAACAAATGTAAAGGAGCGAATAAATCGAGAACTAAATAACGTTAGTAGAGAAGAGACTGAAAATGTATGGAGTTCTGTTAAAAACACATTAAAATCAATAGCAGACAATACACTGGGAAACAGCGAAAGAGCTCAAATAAAAGAATGGATGACAATGGAAATATTAGAACTAATGAAAGAACGTAGAAAATACAAAAACTCAAATTATGAGCTATATTATGAATTAAATAGGGAGATTCAAACGGCAATACGGATAGCAAAGAACGAACACCTGAATAGACAATACCAGGAGATCGAAAGATTACAATACTTGCATGACGACTTTAATCTCCACAAAAAACTAAAGGAAGCCGCAGGGATATACCACAGTTGTACTATACAACAGCAACAACAACGAAGCTGTTTTCGATATTACAGAAAAGAAGACTATATGGACTGAATATATTAGACAAATGTTTACTGATAGAACCCGATCAAATTATGAAGCGCAGATACAACAACCACTAACAGGATCTTTTATCACTAAAACGGAGGTGGAATCTGCAGTAAGGTCTATAAAAGACAAAAAAGCCTGTGGTCCTGATGAAATTCCTTCTGAAATACTGAAGTTGATAGACGACGACAATATCCGACTAATAATAGATTTGTTTAACTACATCTATGATACGGGTCAATACCCACAAGATTGGCTTAGATCAACATTTATAACCATTCCTAAGAAAAAACACCCAAAATATTGTAATGATTATAGGCTTATCAGCCTAATGAGCCATGTCCTAAAAATATTCCTCAGAATAATTCACTCCAAAATTTATAAAAAATGCGGGAAGGCAATGGGCGCACCTCAGTTTGGCTTTAAAGAAGGAATGGGCACCCGCGAAGCACTATTTTTTATACAGATATTGGTTCAGATATGCAGAAATGTACAGAAAGATGTTTTCTTGTGCTTTATTGATTACGAAAAAGCTTTCGACACAGTGCGACATGATAAAATGATGGAAATTCTTATGTCCATAGGTATAGACGACAAGGAAATTAGATGCATTAGGAGCTTGTATTGGCATCAAACAGCGCAAGTAGATATCAACGGTGAGCTGACGGAAAATATAATAATTTCCAGAGGAGTCAGACAAGGCTGTATATTGTCGCCATTATTCAATATCTACTCCGAAAAAATTTTTCATGAATCCATCAGCAACGTTCGAAAGGGCATATACATATATAAACGGCACATTTCTTAACAACATTTGATATGCTGATGACACTACCTTATTAGCTGATAGTATGTCGGGGCTTCAAGATCTAGTGGACAAACTGACGACATACAGTGAAGCATACGGTCTGAAGATTAATATCCGAAAAACAAAATACATGATCATGACTCCTACGTCGACAGAGTACATAGTTTTAAATATCTCGGCGTTACGCTGAATGACAAATGGGATGGTTCAAATGAAATAAGATACCGTATCGAAATGGCAAGAGACGCATTTTTTAAATATAAAAAAGTTTTTACCAGCCATGACATTAATCTTGAAACGAAGTTAAGATTTATCAAGTCATATGTATGGTCAGTTCTGCTATATTCGATGGAGGCATGGGCCAATAAAGCAGTGGACATAAAGAGACTGGAGGCCATCGAAATGTGGATTTATCGAAGGATACTCAAAATACCATGGACCCATTTTATATCGAATAGCGAAGTTTTAAGAAAAGTTCATCGCGTAAGAGAACTTGTCAGGCGTGGACTGGTATCCGAGATGTAGGAAATCTTCTAAGCGAGGCGAGAAATAGAGACGGTTATGCTGGAATTTTAAAAACCTTATGAATTTATTGAAATGTAATTGTATTGGTCACTAACATTCGAAAATCGAATAGGCAAATAAAGAAAGAAGAGAGAAACACAAATTGAAATTCAGAAAACACCAAATATGTTTACATTTAAAAAATCAAATGAAATTTAAAAAAAATATTGCGATTCAGGAGACATTAATAGCATTTCAGAATAAGAAAACATTAATTTTAGTTCAATTAAGTTTAGAAAACCTCAAATAATATTTAAGAATTGCGGAGACGAAAACGATCTTTCCTCGTTGGAGCGCGAATTACTAATGTGAGAGGGCTTTATAGACCAACTCTTGAAATATACAAAAATCATCTGTTAAGCGGATCAACCCAAAGCATTTGCAGAAGTAATTCGGTATTAAGTTTAACAAATTGTTTACTTTTTCAAATATTGTGTTTAAATTTATTATCAATACTCGTACCGAGGTGGAGGGTATCAAAGATTCGGCACAGCCGAATTTGACACTCTTACTTGTTTTTCTATAGTTTTATCAAATAATTTGTTCACCTCAAAAAATTGTTCCCCGCAAAATTGTTTTTTCCACCTCCCTAATTAATTTTTCTCTAAACGACATTTTTAGTACCTTAAATACTTGTTTTCTCCTCAAAGAAATTTTTACTCTCAATGTATTCATGGTATCAAGTGCTCCAATAACTGTCGATCAAAATTACCCCATTGAAAAATGGACCACCTTAATAGATGTACATCGTACAAACGAATATAATGTTAATGATTTGTTTTGATTTTTTTCTTAATCTTTTAAATTTAAAATAACTAACTTTTAAATTTAAATTGTTTCTCTTGGTACGAGCATTGTGTTTAATTTATTATTTTTTTTTTTTTTGGTTTTCCTTTTTGGCAAGTCATAGTTTATTTAATATGAATTAATTCTGAATCATGGTATAGTAGGGTCATTCTGACGTTGTTAAATTAAAAACTTTGCTTTGGAATTTTGTACAAAAAATAATATTTGTAAAAACACTTATTTCATGACATTTTTTCATGTTTTCATAGACGAGGTTCTTGTTTGATTTCTGCTCATTAGCAGTTTAAAGCCTAAAAATAAACAAAATCGATACAAATACATCAATAACAATTCAATTAGTTCAATTCAAATGGATTTAAGGTATTTTTATTGTTTGAAAATGATTGCCGATAAACTTCCGTAATAGCGTACAAACTCAGTTGATTAACAGAAAAAAAAAATATATAGCGAAATAATAATTGATCATAAATCTATTGTTTAGTTAAAGGACAGAAGTAAAAGTTGAAAAACCTTATTTCGATAAAACAACAAGAGAAGTATATTCGTATTTCTCTAAAATGACCTTCAATATGTTTAAAGCGAATATTTTTAATTATTTCAATTTGTTACATACCAGCATTTTTCTTCAATTAAATTATAACAAAGAGATTGCAATTTGTCCAGGAGTATTAAAAATATTTGACGGTTTTTGTGGGTTGAATTCGTTCTACCTGAGCTCAAAATGCCTGGCCACTTGTTTGCGAACCATTTCATATGATGGTGGGGTGAATTGCAATCTTCTTGTTGTGATTTCTTTTGAGACATTTGACATTTCCGCGCAATTATTTACTTTTTAATAATCTATAATATTAAAAGGCAAGGCGATTTCTTGTGACCGATGTAAGTTTCACAGTTTTAACCCGATTTTCACAAAAAATTTATCATTTGAAAGGTATTTCTTTTTAGCTGTTACACATATTTACAGATTTCATCGTCTGGAATACTTTTTTGGAGTTATGATCGTTTAAAGTTGCTACTAACACATACATAAAATTATACAATGCTATGTGTATGTTTATAAAATTTGTGTTAATGTGTTGAGTTTATTTTCTCCATTTAAAATGAGTTGAATTGTGAAGCATACCTTTAGGGTCTTTATTAAATGAAAAAATAAAATTTCCTAGAATTTGCATTCGAATTTCGAGCGCTGGAATCTGCTAGTTTATTATTATTATATACGAATCAATCTACAGATAATGTTGCTTTTTTAATGACGGCAGAAATCACAAAGAGGTATTTTTTACATGGGACAATATTCTTTGCAAAATTGCATTTACCCCTACTGAATTATCCAACATATACTAATCAACTATTTCGGCAATTAATACTGATTTTAGCCTTTTTATTTAGCCCCCTTATTATTTTTCATCACTCATTACAAGAACGCTTTTGGCCATTCTTACGAGTTTAAGAACCCAAGCTTTAATTTACTCTACTTTTTCGCACTATTACAGAAGAGCGGGGACTTAATTGGTAGTAGTCTGGCTGGCATATTCTCTGCTTGCCTAAAATTGGCATACAGTCCCAGGGTATGGCAGGAGGCGAAAGTAGTCTACATACCAAAGCCGTGAAAGGAAACTGGCGAACCCAAATCCTATAGACCGATAATTCTTACATCCTTCTTACTAAAAACCATGAAGCGAATAGTCGACAACATGGTTAAATCTCATATCCCGAATGAGTTGTTGAAGTTCAAGCAACACGCTTATTTAAAAGGACGCTCAGTGGAAACTGCGCATCAGTAAGTAGTTCACCACATCGAAAGATCTTTGGATCTAAAGATCTTCACCCTAGCTATATTTATTGATATAGAAGGAGCTTTTAACAATGTATCAACCAAAACGCTACTCCAATCCCTAGAACGATTCGACATTGACCGGGATATCAAAGCCTGGCTCAGTCACATGCTAGGGAATAGATGTATAAGTTGCGAGGTTGGTGGCATTAGAATAAGAGACAAGGTTTGTTGTGGGATACCTCATGGGGGAATTTTATCCGCCCTTCTCTGGGTGACCACTATAAACAGTCCGCTAAGGATTCTAGCCAATAAGGGTTTCCAACCTGTATGCTACGCAGACGACGTAAAAATACTGTTAAGGGGGAAAATCCAAGAAATTTATGTAGGAGGGCATCGGATGCACTCGAAATAGCATACGATTGCGCACTACCGAGGGGGTTAAATGTGAACCCAGAGAAGACTGAAATATGCCTCTTTACTAAGAAGACGAGAATAATCGACTTTGATGAACCCCGCTTCCAGGGCAAAACGATTAGAATCACACAAACAGTGAAATAACTTAGGGTGATGCTCGATAAAAATCACACTTGAAAAAACCATATCGAGTGCTGGGTTGCGAAGGCTCATCGTGTATGGGCCATTTGCAGAAGAGCTATAGGTTCAAAATGGGGTTTAAACCCGAGGATGACACATTGGCTATACACAAGCATCGTTAGACCTATTCTAACCTACGCACCATATGGACATCAATAAACAGGAAATGCCACATTAAACCATTCCAAAAGATACAGCGCCTCTGTTGCATACGGACAACATATACGAGGGCTTTAGCGACGACTATCTATCTATCTATCTATCTATCTATCTATCTATCTATCTATCTATCTATCTATCTATCTATCTATCTATCTATCTATCTATCTATCTATCTATCTATCTATCTATCTATCTATCTATCTATCTATCTATCTATCTATCTATCTATCTATCTATCTATCTATCTATCTATCTATCTATCTATCTATCTATCTATCTATCTATCTATCTATCTATCTATCTATCTATCTATCTATCTATCTATCTATCTATCTATCTATCTATCTATCTATCTATCTATCTATACACCCAATCGAGATTAGAATTAAATATGAGGCAGCTCTGGCCATGTTACGATTAAGGGTAACAGGGGAATATATCACCAACCACATGACCAGACACCAGATAATTTTAGACCAAATTCCGGGACTCAACACAGTGGTGTCAACAGATATACCCGGAGGTGTCAACAGATATACCCTGCAGTATATGGATACCATACAGGGAAAATTGGATGAACGGGAATATCCTACAAAACCTTCTAGGGTCACACTACTATACGGACGCATCTAGTCTACATGGTAAGACTGGCATAAGTTGCTATGATGAGCACTGTTCTACAGGGATATACCTCCGTCTTCCGGACCACGACTCTGTCTTTCAGGCTGAATTGGTCGCGATAACGGAATATATTAGGTTTATTAACGCACGGGTTTCCCCAAGTCCCGGAGATGTGAAGATATTTACGGACTATACGGGCGCATCTAGTCTGCATGGTAAGACTGGCATAGGTTTCTATGATGAGGACCGTTCTACAGGGATATACCTCCGTCTTCCAGACCACAAAACTCTGACTTTCAGGCTGAATTGCTCGCGATAACGGAATGTATTAGGTCTATTAACGCACGGGTTTCCCCAAGTCCCGGAGACGTGAAGAAATTTACGGACAGTCTAGCGGCTATTACAGCGATATCCGCGGACAAAACTAAATCAAGGACTATCCTCGAGTGAAAGGAGGAGATTGCAAACTTCTCCAGAAGAGGCAGACTTGAAATCGTTTGCTGACGAACTGGCCAGGAAGGGTTCTTTCCTGGAAAGAGTCAATTTGGAGAACCCTATACCTTTCAACTCTCTCAAATTGAAACTGGCAGACTGGGCGACCAGTTCGCAGGTAGCAATTTGGGAAGAGACTGACATCTGAGCAGAGGAGAACTTAGTAGGGTAATTTGCTTCCTCACACTCTGGGCTCACCTATACCGTATAGGACGATCGGAATCGGTCACATGTTGAGCTTGTGAAGAGGATGACGAAACCCTAGAACACTACCTCTGTTACTGTCCTGCATTTGCGAGAACAAGGGTCAGATATCTATCCAACGACATCTTACCAGGCCTGACGGGTCTTAGGGGAATAAGCTGGAAAACACTCTCAGAAAATTTGCTGATGACTCCAAATTTCTAAGTTAGTAGAGGGGTAGATAACCGGATGAACGTAGAGATGTAGAGCGCACAACAAGCCGACCTACCGGCTTAGGTGTATATGCGTACACAACGGGTATGAGCTATGTGTATACATAGCTCTTCTTATCAACCTAGCCCAAATTAACCTTTTTTCGCACACCTTGCATGGTAGTTCACCTCCCACCTCTCGCAAGAAAGTGTTGAAAATATTCTACTCGAACATAAGGAATTTATCCGTAAGATGGATGCGCCCCTTGGTCACAACAAATGGTGTGACAACGAATCGAACGGCGCTGAGTTCTTAGAAAAAAATTCTCTTACGCCTCAAAAATTGGTGTGGAATTGAGGAATTGTTCATGATGAAGATATGCCCTAATTTTTATGTTTTTTGGGGGATAAGTTAATTTTATACCCCAATTTGAAAGTTTGGGGACTAAATTAATTTTTTTCTTTTTTCTTTTACAAGACGCAATAGCAAACATCGTCCTCCTGCAAAAAAATAAGCTACACGAAACCCGTTTTGGGTTATTTTTTCTGTGTGTTGTTGTTTCATTTATTTTTGTTAGCTTCGCAAAAAAGTAACGGAAACGCTTTTCAAGTTTTTTGGGGCGTAAGTGCATTTATTTATTGGGGCATTTGTTCATTGGGGCCTAAGTACTCAGCGCCATTTTTATGTATAAGAGAACGTAAAATATGTATGTAAAATTTTCACTTAAATAAATATTTAACGAAAATTTATGAAATAAAATATATGTGAAAATTGTGAAGAATGAATTTGGGGTGTAAGTTCATTTTTGATTTTTGAAAAATTGGGGCATTTGTTCACTTGTTTTGGGGACCTTTTTTTAAATTTGTGGCATTTGTTCATCGTGAACTTACGCCCCAATTTTTTGGAGAATTTGTTAATTTTTTGGAGGGGATTTGTTCATTGGGGCCTAAGTACTCAGCGCCGAATCGAGCGACCGTTCGGAGATTTTCAAACTGAATCCAAAGTTTTTGCATGTTTTTCTAACCGTAGGAGAAACATGGATCCAAACAGAAACCAAGGAACAGTAAAATTAGTGGGAATTCCACACTGAGCCTGTCGTCTAACAAGTTAATTAAAATAAAAAAAAATAAAAATTAAAAAAATAATAAAAGAAAAAAAAATTAAAAAAATAATAAAAAAAAACGAAATTAATTCATAAACAACATCTAAAATTTCTCTGTTTTCTATTTTATTACTACCTTTTTATTTTTTTTTTTTTTTAATTTCATTTTTTTATAACTGCTTATGATTTATTTTAGATCTTTTTAATAAATTTTGTTGAAACAATTGTTGTCGTTTTTATAGGGATGTATCAGATTTTTCCGATCGCGAGTGGATGATGTTTTAAAATTTAGAAGTACGCGTTCAAGAATACGAACTTAAAATAAAGCTACACTCGAACCTGTGTGGTTTATGTGTGTTTGGAAAAAAAAAATACGTAATAGAAACATGTTCGTGTACATAACGAAATATTAAAACGAAACACAGTCATGATTGTGTTCGGCACCGTAAAAATTTAGAAACACACATAATTGATATGAAAATAAAAAAATATGTGTTGGCTGCTTGAGGACAGAACGTTGTGTGGTTGATGTGTGTATTTTCTGAACCTTTATTACATAATAATATTCATAAATAAATATACATACTAGCATATTCCAGCCCTCGAAATTCGAGCGCAAATTCTAGGAAATTTTATTTTTTCGTTAAATAAAGACCCTAAAAGTATGATAATTATAGCCAATTCACAAATCAACACAAAAAACAAACTCATTTTATTACAAACACATTAACAAATTTACTAAACACACACAGCATTGTATAATTTTATGTATGTGTTAGTAGCAACTTTAAATGCAATTTGCTCAAAATAAAGGAAAAAATTTAAAAATCTATAAATCTGCAAAACGGCTAAAAAGAAATACCTTTCAAATAATATACGTTTGGTCAAAATCGGGATAAAACGGTAGAACAAAACATCAGTCACAAGAAATCACCTAGCCTATTAATATTATAGATAGATACATACCTATAACTACTAGTCAAACTATAAAATTGAACAGCCGGATAGTGTCGAAGTTGTTAATAGATAAAATGAAATGTCGGAGTCGGAACCGGAGACGGTAGCTTTGACCATCGGCTCCGCAGCCCTGGAATTTACATAGATTATATTATATATTCACTATGTATGGAAAAAACAATGTCCACATTAATAACCTATTGACTAACAAACAGTTTAGAGGCTCTCACTTTTATAGCTCTTCATATATTTTATTTCGAAGGACAAAAGCCATGCCCAGCGGTAAGATTCAGCCAATTAAGCTTCGACTAATTAGATTATTAACTTTTAACTTCAAGGCTCTCACTATCATAGTATTCTAGACATTTGTTAATAAATATTTACTTTGTAAACTTAGAACCATAACTTATGTACCAACGCAAAGTTTCAAGGCTCTTACTTTTATAGTCCTCATTCGTTACAAATAAACGCACCAACGATTTTACATTTAAATATTCAATTTCTTGGAATAAGTAAATTGCGGACACTGTTTAAAATTTCAACCAAATTAAATTTAATATTTACACCTCAATTTATCACCAATTATTTAACAATTTCCATAATAATAATAATAATATTTTCAAGCTCCTATAACATCTCTACCGTAACATCTGCTTATAATTCTAGTTCGGTTGTCCGTCGGTCATTTCTATTACTTATTATTCTAAAAAAAAAAATTATTATGTTTTATTTAGATAATTTCCTACTTGTTTAACGTGCTCGGCTTACAAGTCTGCTAAAGTCGTTAAATTATTCATCATTTACACACGCAAACAACGACAATAACAACAAAGAGAGCAAATAAATGTGGGAAAAAATTGGTAAGTACACAATACCATGATACCAGTACGATTCTAATGAGATCCGAGAAGGTAATAAAAAAAGGTTTTTTTACGCATTTGTCTGATTCATAATGAAATCATAATGAAATCAGCAGTTTTGAAATAAAATCAAAATTAAGAATAATTCTCACAAATTTGTTTAGTGTTTGTTTGAATGGCGCCGTCATAATAAATAACTAAGAACTTTTTAAATAAATATAATACTTTTTTAATTATTTAAGTTTTTGACAAACCGTATCTTCTTTTATATTTAATAGTGTCTTAAAATAAAAATGATTTAAACTTATTAAAATATTTTGCAATAAAAATGATTGAAATAGTTAAACATAATGATGCATTGGCTTAGAATTTATAAACAAAAGTATTAACATTTTTAATAATTAATTAAAAACACGATTTTTTTTAAAGATGAAAACATTAAAAAAAACCATTCTAAATTTTGTTAATTTGTTTAATTACCAACATATGTTCGTAATTAAATCAAAAGTATCCTTAGTATGGTTGGGTAACATTTTAAAATAAATAAGTTATTCATGCTATGATTGCAGAGACGAATTTGCTCAAACATGTCGCTATAATTCTTTTATGGTTTAACTATCTGGTTTTCAGCAAATTATCCGAACAGCTCATAAATGACAACAAGTTTTGAAATTTTTAACAAAAAAAAAAAACAGATTTTCTGCTTCGAATTTATTATTAGAAATATAACTAATATTAAAACGAAATGAAAAGGTAACTTCAGTTCATCGATTTGCGGAATTTTCCTTAAAAAGTACCTTTTGTTTAAAAAGTACCTTTTGTTTAAAAAGTACCTTTTGTTTAAAAAGTACCTTTTCTTTAAAAAGTACCTTTTCTTTAAAAAGTACCTTTTCTTTAAAAAGTACTTTTCTTATTAGTTGGTTAGATTTCGACGTAATTTTTCAGACATATCTATAATATTAATAGGCTAGGCGAGTTGTTGTGACCGATGTTTTGTTCTACCGTTTTATCCCGATTTTGACCAAACGTATATTATTTGAAAGGTATTTCTTCTTAGCCGTTTTGCAGATTTACAGATTTTTAATTTTTTTTCCATTATTTTGAGTAAATTGCATCTAAAATTGCTACTAACACATACATAAAATTATGCAATGTTATGTTAATGTGTTTGTAATAAAAATGAGTTTGTTATTTTGTGTTGATTTGTGAATTGGCCATAATTGATTAGCATACCTTTAGGGTCTTTATTTGATGAAAAAATAAAATTTCCTAGAATTTGCACTCGAATTTCGAGGGCTGGAATCTGATAGTTGTAATTAATACTGTAATTAATATGCAATTTTTTTGTTTTGTTTTCAATGGTGCGTGGTAGCGCATATATTCCTAAAATTCATAACTACACTTTATTCTTAATCGGACCGGTTTCTGGCATTTCATCCTTCACCAGCGATTTATTGAACATTGTTATAAATTATGTTTTTAATTGAATAGATAGTTTCTATATATCTTCGTTGGTTCAATAATGGTGCTCGTTTGTTGAAACAACTAAAAGTCAATTTAGCGATTTTAATAATGTCTGATTTTATTGAACAAAAAAGTGCCTTTTAATTCTGTTTGCGGAATGATTTGTCTGGTGCAGAAACCCCAAGGACGTTACAGAAAGCCTTCGTTGACCAAGTTTTGTCGAAACAAAATGTTTACAAGTTGTAAAAAAAAGTTTTAAGAAATCAGAAAAGAAAAAGAAATATCAACTGATGAACAACACGTCAAGGGAATTAAAGATTTTGTACTGAAAAATTGTCGATTGACAATTAAGGAATGAGATCGAAAAAAACTTAAGGTGCTATTACACGAAGTGTTTTTTACATATGTACTGTCACTTTTTTTTATCCATATGAAATTCTTCATGTCTGTCAAAATTGTCTTTTACATACGATTCATAATTTTTGCTATCACACGTGCGAATGTATTTCCGTATGACATAACCTCTAAATGTAAACAACAGCTGATTTAATTTGTGAATTTACAAAAATTTGTTGTTAAAAAAAAGGTTATGAATTTTTTAATTGTTAATTAATACTAAACAATTTATTTTTCTTTCAATATTAATCTTAAAAATTTACTCTGTTTTTCTTTCGCCACAAGCAGTGTTGTATTTTCATTTGTTTGTCATGCAAAAATAGGGCCTGTTCTAATTGAAAAATGTGCGTGTGACTTTCCTCATGTATTCTACATAAACAATGTTTCATATGTACCACACGATGTGTACAACTTTTGTTGTGGGAAAATTTGACAGTACACATGTAAAAAACACATCATATAATAGCACCTTTAACATACATGAAATATAATAAGGAAACCATTAAACCTAGAGTTTTGATTTTTATACCTTATACCACTACGTCGTCAGAATATAATGACTTTGTGCTGATGTTTGTAACTACCGATCGATTCAGAATCACCTTCTGGGACTATTTAGCGATGTCCGTCCTTCTGCCTGCTTGTCAACCTTGTAATCAAACTAAAGGATGCAAATACCAATATCTTTTGATTAAATTTGGTGTTTTAGCTTCTATGGGCCATAGGACCAATTCTGTTGAAATTGGTGAATATCGATGCATGTTCAGATTTAGTCCCCATACAAATGGCCCCTATGAGATCGACTTAAATTGCCTTAATATAAAAATTATTATATAGATCTCGATCAACTTGGTTAGGTGTAAGTTTATTACATCCATTTATCAGTAGTCCAAAAATAAACCCTATAGGACAATTCTTAATCATAACCCCCATATAAAGCTACTTCCCGATCTTCACTTCTATCAAAAAACAAAATTATTACTTCAATTTTTCTCAAATTTGATTTGTATGTGTTTTTGCAAAAAATAAGAGACCTTACCAAATATGGTCAGGATCGGTCCATTTTTCTACCTAGTCCCCATATAAATATAGCACCCGATATGAACTTTTTCATATTCAAAGGAAAAAACTAATAACAATTCCACTCAAATTTGGTTTATGCTTATTTTCTATATCCAATTAGTTGGTCCTAAGAGGGTCTCTAAACGCATGGTATAGGGTATCGTATAGTCGGTCTAGACCGACTATAATTTTCTTACTTGTTTTTTATATTTTTTTTTTTTTTTTTCTGAAGGGTAAATAATTATATCTCTGCAAATGAAATTATGTTATCAATGTGGTAAAGTAGGTCCAAAATATATAAATTAAAATGAATGGGAGAAAGCGCCCCGGTAGATGAGTAGGTACGTGCTCGCCTATCATGCGGGGGTCGTGGGTTCGATTCCCACCAGCTGCAAAAACCAGCCAAATGGTCTTTGTCAGCCGGCTTATCCCTGGACCCAAATTAAACTACAAATTTACTTTGCATTTCAATTTAATTCAAATACAAATTTACTTTGCATTTTAATTAATATAAATAAATAAATAAGAATGGGAGAATTAACAGTTCCTTGCTGTAAGCCATTGGTAACTTTACAAGATTTACTGCTTTTCTTATCTTGATAATAAACGTTGAGTTTTTCTCATTTATCATATCTATAATTTTAATAGGCTAGGCGATTTCTTGTGACCGATGTTTTGTTCTAACGTTTTATCCTGATTTTGACCAAACATATATTATTTGAAAGTATTTCTTTCTAGCTGTTCACCACATTTACAGATTTTTAATTTTTTTTCTTTATTTTGAGTAAATTGCATTTAAAGTTGCTACTAACACATACATAAAGTTATACATATGCTATGTGTGTGTTTATTAAATTTGTTAAAGATTTTGTTATCTTCATTCATAACAATAAACCAAACAAGTAAGAAAATTATAGTCGGTCTAGACCTATACCATGCGTTTAGAGACCCTATCTCATAGACCATATCTCATAACTGGACATAGAAAATAAGAATAAACCAAATTTGAGTGGGATTTTTATTAATTTTTTTTGGCAGCAGATATGAAAAAGGTCATATCGGATGCTATATCTATATGGGGACTAGGACCGAAATGGACCGATCCTGATTATGTTTGGTAAAGTCTCTTATATTTTGCAAAAATGTATACAAACAAAATTTGAGAAGAATCAGTGCAATATTTTTGTTCTTTGATAGATTTAAGTGAAAATCGGGAAGCAGCTCTATATAGGGCGTACGACTAAGAGTTGTCCCATAGGGATAATTTTTGAACTACTCATTAATGGATGTAATAAACGCATACAAACCCAATTTGAGTAAGATCTATATGACAATTTGGATCTTATGGCAATTTATGTCGATTTCATAGGGGTTATTTGTATGGGGGCTAGGTGTGAACATGGACCGATTCTCAGCAGTTTCAATAGCGTTCATCCTATGGTAGATAAAAGCTTATATACCAAATTTTATCAGTTTGATTACAAGGTTTACATGGACACACAGATGGACGGACGGACGGACATAGTTAAATCGAATCAGTGAGTGATTCTGATTCGATCGGTATAATAAAAGATGGGTCTAGGTCATATATTTTTGGTAGTTACAAACAGCAGCACAAAGTCATTATACCCAAACCACATAGTGGTATAGGGTATAAAAATGTGGGTTTGTGAATTGGCTAAGTTGAGAAATAAAGTTGCCTAGAAATTGCACTCGAATTTCAAGCGCTGGAATCTGCTAGTTATATATTAAAATAGTTTGATAAAATGGAAGCTTATATTGAATTAATTTATATACAGTTTGTCAACTAATTCATTGCCAAATGAAAAAAATAATAGTTTTCATTTTTAAATTAAAAATTTATTAACAACAAAGAGTTCTCTTTCACTATTTCTTTTATTATAATATTGAATATTTGCTAATTTTTTATTTTTGGTGTTTTTTGCATTTTACCCTTTTTATAAATATTATTAATTTAATTATTTAATTTATTTTTATAAATATTACCCATATAATAAAAGAAAAAAATTAAACAAAACTGGGTTTTGTAATAAATTTTTAATTTAAAAATTAAAACTATGACTTTTTTCATTTTGCAAAAAATTTGTTGGCAAACTGTGTACGGCCTGCAATCGAAAGCCTTCTCCACATCAATGAGACACTCTCCTGTGGAGTACTTTTTACGCCAATTCCAATTAGTATGGGAAGTTAGTTTCTGTATAGCAATAACTGTGGAATGTTTAAATTTAAACCCAAATTGCTTTTCACTATTAATGTTTTTTTTTTATTGCAAAATTTGTTGATAGAATTATTAATGCATATTTCATAAATTTTGCTTATATTATAATAATAGGGCGTAAATTTTTGGAATTAGTGGCCTCTTTACCTTTCTTTCTAAGTACTTGAGAAATATGAGTTATTACGTATATTATTGAATAATTTGCAGTAATCATAAATCATTATTCGGGGAATCGTTTTCAGAATTGTATTAGGTATGTTGTCAATACCTGAAATAATTTATTCCTTAAACTAGAGAAAATAATTACTAAATTAGTCTTAGTTATGAAGAAATCTTGAATTTGTGCTTCATCCAAATTATCTGATAGAAATGTATCATTGAAGTTAATCAAAAAATTTTTTCATCTCACGCCTAAAACTGTCTTGAAACAATCATTGACTTGTTGGTTTATAATGTTGTCCCATTTAGTTTCTTCTCGTTCGTAGACTGACTCGAAAAACCCCCCTATTGTGTCTAAAACTTGGTTTTTTTTCACCATGGGCGTCATAGGATTAGTAGGCGTGGCACCTCCTATACAACAAATATGAAGTGCTATGAAAGCGACAATCTTCTACCAATGTGAGTAGTCGTAGAAAATATTGGCGGAATCCCCAAATTCAAAAATTCTCAAAATCAAAAATCGCCAAAATAAAAAATTGCCAATTGATATACTAAATTCAAATCCAATCGTTAAGTGTCGACGGACTTAATTTGTAAAATGCATGTTTTTCAAGGACAGCTTGCTCTAGAATAGGAATGCCGAAAAATTTGATAATTTTTGCACCAATTGAAAAAACAAACAAAAATTGAGTTAAAAACAAGTAAGAGTGTTAAATTCGGCTAGGCCGAATCTTTGATACCCTCCACCTTTTTATACCCTATACCACTATGTGGTTTGGGTATAATGACCGTCCGTCCGTCCGTCCGTCCGTCCGTCTGTGTGTCCATGTAAAGCTTGTAATCAAACTGCAGGTCGCAAATATGAATGTATTTTGATGAAATATTGTAAATAAGCTTTTATCGGCCGTGGGATGAACGCTATTGAAATTGGTGAGAATCGGTCCATGTTCAGACCTAGCCCCCATACAAATTACCCATATGAAATCGACATAAATTGCCATAAGATCCAAATTGTCATATAGATCTTACTCAAATTGGGTTTGTATGCGTTCATTACATCCATTAATGAGTAGTCCAAAAATGATACCTTTGACCCCATATAGAGCTGCTTCCCGATCTTCACTTAAATCTATTAAAAACAAAAATATTGCACTGATTCTTCTCAAATTTTGTTTGTATATATTTTGCAAAATACAAGAGACTTTACCAAACATGATCAAGATCGGTCCATTTTTGGACCAAGTCCCTATATAGATATAGCATCCGATATGAACTTTTTCATATCTGCAGCCAAAAAAATTAATAAAAATCCCACTCAAATTTGGTTTTTGCTTATTTTCTATGGCCAGCTAGTTGGGCCTAAGCGATAGGGTCTCTAAACGCATGGTATAGGGTATCGTATAGTCGGTCTAGACCGACTATAATTTTCTTACTTGTTCATTTTCAATTTTCATTTTTTTTTATCATTTTCCATTTCTCACTTTTAAATTTTCATCTTTCGTTTTCCATTTTTAGTTTTTCATTTTTAATTTTTCATTTTTCATTTTCCATATTCCACTTTTCATTTTTCATTTCCTATTTTCGATTTTTCATTTTCTTTTTTCAATTTTTATTTTTCATTTTTCATTTTCCATTTTCCATTTTCCATTTTCCATTTTTAATTTTTCATTTTCCGTTTTCCATTTTTCATTTTCCATTTTTCATTTTTATATTTTTCATTTTTATATTTTCATTTTCCATTTTTCATTTTCCATATTTCATTTTTAATTTTTCAATTTCCATTTTTCAATTTTCAATTTTGATTTTTCATTTTCCATTTTTAAATTTTCGTTTTCCGTTTTGCATTTTTCATTTTTCATGTTCCATTTTTAATTTTTCAATTTCAATTTTGATTTTTCATTTTCCATTTGTCATTTTTAATTTTTCATTTTTCAATTTTCATTTTTCATTTTTCATTTTTAATTTTTCATGTTCCATTTTCCATTTTCCATTTCTCATTTTCCTTTTTTAATTTTTCATTTTCCATTTTCCATTTTTAATTTTTAATTTTCCATTTTCCATTTTCCATTTTCCACTTTCCATTTTTCATTTTTCATTTTTCATTTTTCATTTTCCATTTCTCATTTCGCATTTTCCATTTTTCATTTTCGATTTTCAATTTTTCATTTTTCATTTTCCGTTTTTCATTTTTAATTTTTCAATTTTCAATTTTCAATTTTCAATTTTCATTTTTCATTTTCCATTTTCCATTTTCCATTTTCCATTTGTCATTTTTCATTTTTCATTTTTCATTTTCCATTTTCCATTTTTCATTTTTTATTTTTATTAATTTTTAATTTTTAATATTCAATTTCAATGATAAAAAAATATGTGGTATTAATATACACACAACTGTAATGACTTCAACAATACGAAGAATTACAACATATCAGAGTTCAGAAAAAAACACACACTGAATAAAAAACTCGAACATATATGTAAACAAACATAACTTAGGCCAAAACACACATATTTTTATTTTCATATCAATTATGTTTGTTTTTAAATTATCTTCGGTGCCAAACACAATCATGTTCGTTTTAATATTTCGTTATTTACACGAACATTTTTCTATCACGTACTTTTTGTTTCGATCACACATAAACCACACAGATTCGAGTGTTGCTTTATTTGAAGTTCATGTTCTGGAATGTGTACTGAAAAAAAAAAACAGAACATGTACAATAAACAGGTTCGAGTTCAGTTATATTTTAAGTCGTGTTCTGGCTCGTGTACTAAGAAAAAACAGAACATGTAAAATAAACAGGTTCGAGTTCAGTTATATTTTAAGTCGTGTTCTGGCTCGTGTACTAAGAAAAAATAGAACATGTTCAATAAACAGGTTCGAGTTCAGTTATACTTTAAGACATGTTCTGGCTCGTGTACTAAGAAAAAATAGAACATGTACAATAAACAGGTTCGAGTTCAGTTATATTTTAAATTCGTGTTCTGGCTCGTGTACTGCGAAAAATTGAAACATCAATTCGCGATCTGATACACCCCGATAAAAACGACGACAATTGTTTCAACCAAATTTATTAAAATTTTATTGACCCTTTTTTATGACTTACGTTGCAAATTGTTTACAATTGTCAAATATTTTAAAATTTTATTGGCCATTTTTTTGTGATTTACGTTGAAATTATTTACAATTGTTTTTATTCACTGTTTTTTATTTTAATAAAAGATGGTAATAAAATACTTAAGACAAAAAACTGCACACTGTACTTAATTGTTTCTTGCAGGTTTCAATCAGACATGTAAATCATACATCTATATGATAATTTGGATCTGATGGCAATTTATGTCGATTTCATAGCGGTGATTTGTATGGGGGCTAGGTCTGAACATGAACCGAATTTCACCAATTTCAATAGAGTTTATCCTACGGCCGATAAAAGCTTATATACCGAATTGCATCAAAATATATTCATATTTGCGATCTGTAGTTTGATTACAAGGGTTACATGGAATCACAGACGGACGGACGGACATAGCTAAATCGACTCAGAATGTGATTCTGAGTCGATCGGTATAATAAAAGATGGGTCTAGTGGTATTGGGTATAAAAATTATTCATTTTTGCAATGGTAACCTTTACTATTTGGATTAACAAGGCTCCACGCACTGCGACCAAATTCATAATTTGTGTAGCAACCTTTACTATACAATTACTGAAAACTTTCCCTTTCAATATTTTGTCGGGCATATCCATTATTTTTAGTACTGCTTCACAACGCCGAGGCATGGAGTCAATTAATTTGCTGATGATATCGATTGAAATTTTTTGCTACTCTGAATTAACGGCCTCTATAAGATCTGTCTTGTATATGTATCTAATTTCATGTCCGTATTTTTCGATCTACAATTTTCGATAGATTTTCTATGGGATTGAGATCTGGTGATTGGGCTGGCGATTCTTAAACACTAACTGCATTTGATTGTAGCAATTCGTTTATAACTTTGGAGGTGAATTTTGGGTTATTGTTGTATTTTCCTCTGCGTATGGGTACAATACGTCATTTAGAATTTCCCTGCACCAATTTCCAGTTTCCAGTTTCCAGAAATACAGTTCCAGAAACAGTTTTATTTGAATATTTTGAGTCTAATATTTTTCCCTTCGGTCGGGTATATTAATAAGCAACGTTGTAGCATTTGGTGCGAAGAGCAACCAGAGACAATGCAAGAGCCGCCAATGCACCCCGAAAAATGTATTGTTTGGCGAGGATTATGGACTGATTATTTTGAACTTTCTTTTTTGCCTAAAATTCACGAGCTAAATCTGGTCGACATGTGGTTTCAGCAAGACGGCGCTACATGACACACAGCACGTGAATCATTGAACCTGTTGAGACATGAGTTCGTTGAGGAACTTATCTCACGTTTCGGGCCGGTGAATTCGTCATCTAGATCGTGCAATTTGACGCCTCTAGACAATTTCTGTAGGGTTGCGTTAAGTCGTAGCCGTGGCCAACATTTACATAGAATAATCTTTAAAAAGTAAATGACAGGCATTGTTTCTGTAATTTTTTTTTTTTTTTAATTAAAAACCAAACGCTTAAAAGATCGGCCTTTATATCGAATCAGGACGGAGGAAATAGTACAAAAATCTAAATTTTAAATAAGACCGTTTTTTTTAATTATCTTTGCGTTTTCTTTAGTATGTTAACAAACTAAGAATATTCATTAAGCTAAAATTGCTCTTTTGCTTAAATTCGCAACGGTACTGGGCACAGTTATGAACTTTTTATAGATAGATTTCCAACCAAAAACAAAAATCGTAACGGGTGATTTTTTAAGAGCTTGATAACTTTTTTTAAAAAAAAAACGCATAAAATTTGCAAAATCTCATCGGTTCTTTATTTGAAACGTTAGATTGGTCCATGACATTTACTTTTTGAAGATAATTTCATTTAAATGTTGACCGCGGCTGCGTCTTAGGTGGTCCATTCGGAAAGTCCAATTTTGGGCAACTTTTTCGAGCATTTCGGCCGGAATAGCCCGAATTTCTTCGGAAATGTTGTCTTCCAAAGCTGGAATAGTTGCTGGCTTATTTCTGTAGACTTTAGACTTGACGTAGCCCCACAAAAAATAGTCTAAAGGCGTCAAATCGCATGATCTTGGTGGCCAACTTACCGGTCCATTTCTTGAGATGAATTGTTCTCCGAAGTTTTCTCTCAAAATGGCCATAGAATCGCGAGCTGTGTGGCATGTAGCGCCATCTTGTTGAAACCACATGTCAACCAAGTTCAGTTCTTCCATTTTTGGCAACAAAAAGTTTGTTAGCATCGAACGATAGCGATCGCCATTCACCGTAACGTTGCGTCCAACAGCATCTTTGAAAAAATACGGTCCAATGATTCCACCAGCGTACAAACCACACCAAACAGTGCATTTTTCGGGATGCATGGGCAGTTCTTGAACGGCTTCTGGTTGCTCTTCACTCCAAATACGGCAATTTTGCTTATTTACGAAGCCATTCAACCAGAAATGAGCCTCATCGCTGAACAAAATTTGTCGATAAAAAAGCGGATTTTCTGCCAACTTTTCTAGGGCCCATTCACTGAAAATTAGACGTTGTGGCAGATCGTTCGGCTTCAGTTCTTGCACGAGCTGTATTTTATACGGTTTTACACCAAGATCTTTGCGTAAAATCTTCCATGTGGTCGAATAACACAAACCCAATTGCTGCGAACGGCGACGAATCGACATTTCACGGTCTTCAGTAACACTCTCAGAAACAGACGCAATATTCTCTTCTGTACGCACTGTACGCATTCGTGTGGTTGGTTTAATGTCCAATAAAGTAAACTGAGTGCGAAACTTGGTCACAATCGCATTAATTGTTTGCTCACTTGGTCGATTATGTAGACCATAAATCGGACGTAAAGCGCGAAACACATTTCGAACCGAACACTGATTTTGGTAATAAAATTCAATGATTTGCAAGCGTTGCTCGTTAGTAAGTCTATTCATGATGAAATGTCAAAGCATACTGAGCATCTTTCTCTTTGACACCATGTCTGAAATCCCACGTGATCTGTCAAATACTAATGCATGAAAATCCTAACCTCAAAAAAATCACCCGTTATATCATTCATGTCACTTTAACTATTTTCTCAGTCGTAGCTCGGTATTATTTGATATTTATGTATAAGCATTGTATATAAACATTGTTTATAAACGAAACCATAGTAAAATCGATTTTTGTTTGTGTAAAAAATTCCATTATAAAGTAGACCATTTTTTTTTTTTACGCAAAAGAGTATTATATTTACATATATATATATATGAATATCTATTCCGCAAAAGAGAAATAATTTTAATATTACAAATTCGTCATATCTTGTCTTACTTTACGTCAAGAATAATTATTTTTCTTAAAAGGCTGCCATATATGTCACACCCCTATACGTTTAGCAATTCGAATAACTTTTAAAAATTATATGTACATTTTCTAACAAAATCATAAAATACGAAACAATCCAAAAATTAAAATACCAATTTGAATGGGAAAAACCGCAAAACAAGAAAAATCCGCAACGGAACTTTAAACTTGTCTCTACAAAACAAAACAAAAATAGCCATATTTAAAACAAAACAACAACAATAATTATATTCAAAAAAAAAAAAAAAAAGAATCAAATAAAAATCACAAAGCACATAAATGCTACAATTAGAACAGTGTATGGCAACAACTTTTGAAATGATGTAAGATCACAAAACTTGGGAGAGATTAAGAAAAAAATTTATTTAAAAAAAATCAAAATGCGTCATCCAAAAATTGAAATAGAATATTTTAATTAATTTTGGCAAGACAAAAATTAAATATTATGAATTAAAAAAAAAACGTCAAACATTTTTAATAACATTTGAAATATTGACTAGAAAATAATGAACGCAAACAAAATTTAAGAAATTGAGTGAAAAATTTTTTATATATCTGTGGTCAGAAGCATTAAACGCCTAAGTCGAAAATCATGCTTTCGAGAAAAATAACTTTTCATTAATAACTTTTTAAAAAACAGTGTTAGAGAAATGGGAATTTCACGTAAATATAAAGCGTTATAAGTACAATATGATAGCACGCACAACTCAAATCGTACTAAAGTCGACTTAGGCGGTTATTGCGTGTGACCACAGGTATATAAAATATGAAATATAAAATGAAATATAAATATATAAAAAATTTAAAACATCATATAAATAAAAAAAAATTAAAATATTATGTATAAAACCATTTCCGACAAATGTTTTGAGTGTAAATAATAAGAAAATCATGTGATTTTAGTGTAAACATCTAGAAAATTTCCACTTAAAACTTACTTCAATTTTTTTCCTTACGTAATGTCCCAAGACCGCCTCTAGACGATCTAGCTTTCAGAACAGGTAAAAAGCTTACTACTTTTAAAAAGCTTACTACTTTTATTTTACAACTGTAAAGATTTTTGGTAACTAACACTAGCAGCAACACAACACTGGTGACGTCAATTTTATTAGATTGTAACTACCAGAATAGACCCGTGAGGGGAGTTTATTCCACATACGGCTGAATA